>WOGN01003185.1:0-15591 GCA_015342105.1 Leptinotarsa texana
ATATAACAAAAAGTTGGAATGTTGAAATACTCAACAATATTGTTAATATAAATTATAAAAAGTAATGGTCCTAAGTGACTTCCCTGTGATGTAAACACAAAAGGTTCTGACTGGTAACCGTTAATATCCACAACTTGAGGCCTTCCTGTAGTGTATGACGATATCCACACCAAAAGATGCTGATCTATCCCGATCTCCGCGAGTCTTTCAATGATCAAGTTGTGACTTATTTTATCAAAAGCCTTGCTGAAATCCGTATAGATCACAGCCACTTGCATCTGATAATCAACACATAATCTGTAAACTCGATTGAACTAGTATCGATGAATCTACACGGAAAAAAACTATGTGGTACTATTATTTTTTTTTGTGCATGATCTAAAATAATTCTATGCATAATTTTTTCAAACAATCTTCCTATCTGTAGGGATAAATATAGATGTGAAAAAGGGGTGGTATCAAGTTTTCTTTACAGTTTTTTATAATATCCCTGGTATGCCATCTGGACCAGGATTCCGTATGTTTATATCATTAATTGCTTTAGAAATGCTAACAGAGTAGTCAAAAATATCATTAAGCATTGGATGATCATTTGCAAGCTGGTCGTGAATATATACACTCTTTAAATACTTAGAAAATAATTCACATATGCCTTTTCCGGTGACTGCTGACAGACACCGGACATAGTGAATGTCAAATAAGTACCGTAAATGTTCTGTCCTGCTGTATGCATCTACTAATCCAGAACTTTTTTCAAAAACATATTCAAATACTTTCAAAAAGTCAAAAATGTCAATAAATGAATGTTTTAACTAATAAAGTACCACAAATAGTTAAGTACTGTGACTTATTTTAAATCCAACATTCATCACCTCCTTTAGTACTTTTTAGTAATAGCAGGCGAGGCGCCCCCTTTAAACCGACGATGGATGACCTTAACGTTTCGGAAAAACTAAATCAGTTCGGCGGTACTGTTTCGATAAGCAACTTGAAGTGAATTACAATACCCACTCAGTACTTTGGGTACTTTTTAGTACTGTTCTTCAAATACTTTCACGAGTCCAAAACTGATTCTAGAGCTTTTGGCGTCCCGGAAAAAACGAAAATGTCAAAACCGCAAATGTTTCTGAATGTCCCATTTCAAAGACAAAACATACTGAATACTCTGTCAGTACCATACAAAATGACCTATTATTTTCCAAATACAGATACCATCTGTCGGTTTTAGAACACTTCTTAACATATTAGATACAATGTTTTGAAACACTTTAGGAACTAGTGTTCTCAATTGATCATCAGATTCGAAAGCATGCTGGTTTCAATTTTTGTGATACTCTCAGAAACAAGTCATGGGCGTCGATATCTGGCAAACAAGGCCACGAAACAACTAATTGAACACAAGTCATTGCTAGATGGTGACATTACATTATTTCATTCATTGCTGTGCTTATTTCTGGATAAAACTGGTTTTATTTTGGGCATTTCAAGTGGAACTTCTAAGTCAAGGTTCTCTCAATTGTAGGATAAATTCGTTATTTGTAATATGATACAATAAATTTTGTATATCAATGATGTTTTATGCATTCCCAACTATCAGATAATGGTCCTTTTTATATCATACATCAACATTATCTGGAAACCGAATACCAAAGTAATACGCTTTTATTTATAATTGTCTAATTGAAAATTTATTTCACATTTATATTCAACCATACAGTTTAGTTTACATAAATATAAAATCAAGGACAAGTAATTCACGTAAAATAAAATCAAAAATATATTACTACATATTTCTATGAAATTACAAACAATGAATGATATAGTTGCTACAGGATATAAGATTTAATGTCTATGTAACTGAGTGCGGAGACAAAAAAAATACAAATTAATTTGTAATCTTCAGTAACCTGCACTGCGTGATGATCAAGAAAAATAAGCAGAATGTTTCGTTCAGCTCAACCGTATGCATTCAGTTACGAGCAGTTTTTATACATTTGTCCACGACTTTTGAGTAAATTTCAGTTTAATGATCCAAGAACTGCGCAAAAAAATGTAAGTCTACAAAATAATAATGTCAACCTCTTTCAGCTGATAAACATTAAACTTTCCACGACGAGTCTCCAGTGAATAAAGGGACCTCTTTTGCTGATCAGAACTGTTTCATGTTCCATTTTTTATCAGTATTTTCAACAGGAAAACAGACATATCACCAAGAAGTTTAAAATTTCGGATAAAAAAAGACTATGGCACTTTGAATGAGAATTAAAAATCTCTACTTTTACTGGAATAGACCCGCAATGATTTGGTGTAACACAGGTATTAGTTCTGAGGCCACCTCTATTCACAATTTATACCCGTAGCTGATTTTCCAATTCCAAGCTATTTTTGGAAACCCGCAAGTTAAATGAAAACATAAGTACCCTTTTTTACTTACCATAAAAAGTAGCAAAGAAATTGACAAACAAAAAAAACCTGGAACTCATAAAAATACTTACAAGTCAACAACATTATTCGTGAATGACATGCCCTTACAGAAATTTCTATACAACTGAACCTCTTCAAAAATAAGTTATTTGTAATAAGTCTTCAAGAACACTGACGCTGGCAATGATAGATGAGCAAAATTTTCTCTCAAACCGTTATGTAATATTCTGTTTGGAGAAAATATATACTCTAAGAATCATTGCAATCAAATATTGAGTCATGCTGGCAAAACTAATCAATAAAAATTGCAATAACCCAAACCTCCACTGCAAGAAATCGCATTGGTTCTCGTGCTGGACGAAACATTCAAACAGATGGAGAGATTCAGGTACATACTCTCATCATCAATATGTACTATTATGCGACCGATTGATTGATAAAAGGTTTTTCAACTTGTCTGTAGGTAATAAAAATGCGTATTGTACAATAATTACCGTTAAAACAAAAAAACAGGAAATATACAAAAGAATGACACCTAACCTATATCATATATTATTATTATTAACAGTAATTATCTTGCAACCTTGCATGACATCGCGCATACAAATACAACTAACCTCGAAAATCATTAGAAATCTAATACGGTAAATCACAAATCATTTTCAAAGTGATTCTTTTTGTTTTGTTTTCAGGATATTACAAATTAATTTTTTGGATTGTTTAACCTACAGTATTCAATAGAAAAAAATCAAACTTTATAAAAAATGTACTTATTCGGCCGGTTTTTCTGCCTCCGCTTCTTCGGGACTAGCCGACTCTGATTCGTCTGCAGTACTTTTACTGTCCTCTACCTTCTTTTCTTCTTCAGAGGCAGGTGCGTCAACACTGTCTTCTTTTGCCCCGTTTTCAGTGGCTTCAGGAGTTTCCTGCAAAGAAGGATTAGGATCAACTTTTGTTGATTTATTTTTAGGAGACATGAAATTAAAACACGCTAGTGTATCAATAATTATCGTAAATTGACCCTTATAAAAATACACCTACCTACAGAAAATAGAGTAAGTTATTGGAAAACATGGATATACTAGACCCATTTTAATATTCACATATAATGTGTATGGTAATTGGAAAGTCATTTAGGTGGATTAGATATCCAATAAATTAATTACCTCAGACATTTCATGCATATTATAATCGGCCTTTACACCCATACAATTCAAAATAATTTCTCAGTAATTATCACAAAATTAAAACTATCACATGAGAAAACGAAATCAAGTGGCCTCACAAACTCTGGTTATAGTTTGTGATTGACTACAGCAATTCATATGAATATTCCATATCAGTCTCCATTATGAATGCTTGGTGATCAAATTGACAATGATAAAAATAATGTCGTGTAATTCAATATCCATATAGAAATACAGTCGTTCTGAAATATCTTCCCAGTTAATTGAAGTTTTCATTTGTTTGTTACATTTCTTTTGAAGGAAGTTTCCTCCTGTTTACGTATTTATTAATGGAAAAGTTATTTTATTTTTTCAAGATTATAATCCATTTACACCCACACATGAAATATCAACTTTTATAGACAAATTTTTCATATCTCACAATTTTTGCTTGTTTTAATTTTGAAGAATTTTTAAAATCTCTCTGCAATATCAGTTGAAACCATGGAGATTCAATCCACAGAAGGAAGTAGAGGATGTGGAAGAAGGAGAAAAGGTAGTTTTTGAGTTTGTCCATTACAAATAAAAAACATAAGGAAATCAAATATTTCCCCTTCATAATATTTCTTCAAATTGATGAATTTCATTGAAAATTTCCAAATTTTTGATAGCTTTCTTTTACAACACCCACCCTATGCTTGAATAACAACATAATTAACATTTATATCAATCATGTAAATGATTCAGGAACAATTCTGAGACTTCAAATTGCATTGCTCACCAATATAACAATTTCAGATTACACAAGGTTTCTATCAACACATGATTTAGATACTGAAGGCGGAGGAGGCCTATTTTGATTCTTAATTAATTTAGAATTTGTAATACACTGTTTCCAACCTTTGGTGTACTGGAGTTTAATGTCAACACCAAACCGTTATTTTAAACACTTCGACCACATGTTTCAATCACCAAGTGATCATCTTCAAGAGGAAGATTAAACTGGTTTAATCTTCCTCTTGACTATAGAACCTCAAAGGTGGTGGTGGTGTAGGAATCTGAGTTAGAACTAATATTAAAATAAAATGTATTAACATCAAGAAATTCTGATGTGAAAAAGGTTTTGAAGTCTCAGCACTATCATATAAATCTAAAACAAGTAATACACTCCTCATTTTAAATTGCTATAAATCTCCATCTGGCAATTTACAAATATTCCTAGAAAAACTTGATGATATATACTTAATTACTTATACAAACCAAATATTCAGGCGACTTTAACTTCGATGCAAAAACATTAAACAATGATTACCTGAAATTGATGAATATCTCAGCTCCTTTTAAAATTGATAGTAATTTAGCTAGATGACCAACCAGAGTTGCAATCAACAGTATAACTACTATAGACAAGGTTTTCATGAATTTTACTAATGTCTGCATTACCTGCATTCATGACAATACCAGACCTTAGAAGCGTCTATGTGGATTTTAATATTGAAGCTCCAAAACAGAGGCCACAATCTCATTATAAAAGAAATTTTTATGATATCTCAATTGCCAATTTTTCAAGAGATCTATTGAAAGAAGAATGGTCTGGTATATAAATGAATATTGAAGGCGTTCCAGTCTTTATACTACTAATTTTCACTGCGAATGACGCCAATTGGCGGCTGGTCATTCTACTTTGTGCGAGTGACACCTTATGACGTTTCTCTCAATAAATGTGTTAGTATTCAGTCCGCACTGAATAGAGATGGTTGTATTTCAGTCAACACATTTAAATAGTAACGTTCAAGAAGATTTCGGGTTGGTTCGTAATTTTGTGAATTTTAACACTTTCTACGGCTTATTTTGATTTGAGTGAAGTAGACAATAATCTGGCAGGTCCTTCAGGTGTTGAAAGACGTAAAGTTACAATAAGATATCCAAATAAACTAACAGTTGATGAAATGTTACAGTTAGTTACAGTTACAGTTAGTGGACTGTTTAGATGACGAAGATAAAACTTCTGAGCCAAGTTCTGATGATAACGTCAAGTTAGAAAGTGAAGGAAAATTATAGTGATATATTTCGTTTGTTTATATTGTTTTGTTTACTGTATAAAGATATTTTCTGTTTGTCATAGATAATAAGGCAGAAGAAATAATCGACCAATAACATCAGGTAACATTCAATACTGACAAAGAATGTTGACGAGATATTTGTTACGGTATTAAACAAACCCCTTTTACTGAAACTAATCGAATGGCGAAACCCTACGATTATTTTAAGACTTTTGTTGATAATGAAAATATAACAGAAACGAATAGGTATGCAGAAAACTTGTTTTTGTCAAGGAGTGGTAATGAAAGGTCAAGGATAACTTTTTGGAAAGATCTAAAAGAAGAAGAGCTCCTAAAGTTTATTGGTTTGGTGTTTCATATGGGCAATATGAAACTGAACAAACTCCAAGACTATTGGAGGACCAGTCGGCTATTGAATTTCAAATGATTCTCGAATTACATGAGCCGGGATAGGTTTTTGGTGATACCCAGGAGTTTTCATTTTTCTACGAATCTGGAACCAAATCAACCCGAATCAAATGACCGTCTGTATAAAATTAGACCAGTTATTAATTGTTTCAATGAAAATATTAAGGAACTATATTATCCTGGAAAAACCTCTCTCTGGACGAATCTATGGTTTTGTGGCGAGGTAGACTATTGTTCCGGCAGTACAATGCAAATAAGCGACATAAATATGTACTGAAAGAGTGTATGTTGACATAGCCAAATGTGCTCATACTGAATTTTGCAGTTTACACCAGCCAATTGGATGAGGTAGGCAGTAAAGGCCATGCGCAAAAAGTTGTTCAGCACATAGCAAAAAGATTACCTCAACAAAGGACATTCTATTTATAAGCATAATTATTACAATAGCTGCCAATTAGCTAGAACCTTGATAAACCTTAAAACATACTGTACTGGAAAACTCTACGCAGTGACAGGAAAGGTGGTCCTATTGAAAATTTGAAAAGTAAACTGAAAGTTGGGGAATCAAAAGCTCAGTATTCAGATGGTATAATGATCGGAAAGTGGAAGGATAGAAGAGATGAAGAGATGTTACCTCCATATCCACAGAATTTGAAAAGAGATAACTAATAAAAGAGGAGCTGTTAAACAGAAGCCTTTACTAATTGTGGAATACAATAAATACATGGGTGGAATAGATCGTCAGGACCAAATGATGTCCTACTACCCTTCTTTGAGAAAAACATTATTCTGGTATAAAAAAACTTGGTGTTCATATACTGCAGCTCCTTTTGTTCAATTCTTACGTGATATTTTACAAATACTTGGGCAGAAAAATGACATTATATGATTACCGTTTTGCTGTGATTGAAAATCTATTGCCTGATATACCACCTAGAATGGAATATATGGTATCCAAACACGTAGGTACCTAGTAAAATTTAAAGCAATTGATGCCACAAAGAGAACGTCAAGAAAAATATGTCGTTTTTGTTTCCAGAAGAAAATCAGGAAAAACACTGTGTGGGAATGTGAGACTTGTCCAAATAAATCCGACTTGTGTGTTGAGCCATGTTTTAGTTCTTTTTCACAAAAAAATTGAATGAAGTGGTTTTATTAAGTTTTTTACCAAAAATGTGATATAATTAAATTTTGATTTAAAATGTACTCTTTTACTTTTTGTATTTTTTTTACTTGACCATTTTTACCCACTAATGCCTTATGGTGTCATCCGCATATACCTTGAATCTCTGGTACTGTGCGTAGGCCAATAGGCGTCCGAGTCGGATTTTTATATAAATGAATAATAACTGCTTTTTGCATAAAAAAATATTAAAAAAGCATACAGTCCCAAAAACTTATTTAAAAAAATTAAAATGTCCCGCACAGGAGTAGAGTCCTTAATTATTTTACGCAGCAAATGTGTTAGGGAAAAAATATATAATAATTCCACTTGTACAATCCACTAGAAAAATATAATCAAGACAAATTATACAAGATCTTATGGTCAAAACTAAAAACATCTTACTCATCTGGATTCGATGAAGTTCCCGGATTTCTATTAAGAAAAAGTTTAGGCTCTATAATCTCATCTATAACATATCTAATAATATTTCATACTGTACAGGAATTTTTCCGAATCTCTTCAAAACAGGTAGTGATTCCCATATATAAAATAGGCGATCTGATTAATATGACAAATTTTCTACCGATCACAGTCCCAATTGTTTTCTCTAAAATCTTTGAATTTGCATACTTGAACAGACCAAAAATTTATTTGAATGACAAAAACATTATACCCAAAAGCCCAATACGTTTTTCAGAATTCAAAGTCAACAACCGATGCAATTCATTCTTTATAATCAAAGGTCTTGAATTCAATTAGCAGAGGCGAGTGCCCTATCGGGATCTTCAGTGATCTCAGTAAGGCATTCGACTGTGTTGATCACAAAAATCTTTATATAAAACTCCATAATATATCAATATCAATATGCAGATGACACATCACTGATTATATCAGATAAAACAGATCAAAACCTACAAACCAAAGGTAACTTAATCCTGCAAAAGTTAAACACCTAGTTTAAGGAAAATTCCCTACATTTAAATAATCAAAAAACACACTTTATATGATTTCAAGCTAGACAGAAAGAAATAGCCAGTTTCAACTCATTGTGAACTCCATTTGAATTGAACTCCATGAATTATCTTCTGAAAAATCTTCGTAATACCAGAAACAGCTGATTATTACTATGCCAGTGTATATGCATTCTATTATCACCAGGCGTAAGACAGACTTTTATATGTCCTATTGTAAAAATGCACCGACTTACAATTTCCGAAATGTAATAGGGCTCAGATTCAATTTGCTACCTCTTGAACTGAAAAACTTTATCACTATCCACAGTTTCAAAGTTACACTTGAGACTTTCTTACTAGAGAAAAACTATTACTCCCCTCAGGAAATTATTGAATAATAAAATAAAAATTTCAATGAATGTGTTACTCTTAGTAAATTGTCTTTATATTTTTAGTTTTATTTTTATGCTTTTTTCAGACTAATCCTACACAGTGTACCTTTGGACTGTCTTATAGGATAATAAAAATTATTATTATTCTATTAAATATTTGAGACAAGTATAGATTGAGGTCCACCAAAATAATAGCTTTTCATAAAATATCTTTGGAGATGATAGTGCAAGAAAAACTATTCATGCAAATTTCTGTTGAAAACGTGGCACATAAATCATCCATTCAAACAAATCGGCACACATGAATGACTATCCATCAACTTACTTTAGTTGCTTCGGCATTATTATTTCCAGACTCTTCTTTCTCATCGTGCGAGTTCGTTTCTATTGCATCCTCACTCTTGGCTTCATCATTACTTTTAGGTTGGTCCTCATTTTCAGTCACTGACGTTTCAGATTTTTCATCTTGTGAATCACTGGTTTCTTCAGCGCCTTTCTTCGGCCGACCACGAGCTGAAAATGAAAAGCATTGTCAATTTTCACAATAAAATAAAGGTAATTGTCATGACTTTCATCTATATATGGACAAATTATGAATTTTTTCTTACAATCCACTTATTTTAGTCTACTGATCATGAATCTGAATTTAAAATTCGACAGATGTATTTTTGTGAGAAGATCCCTCAAAAATATTGACAATTTTTAGGAGCCATGAAATGTTGAATTTTTTTTTTTCATCAAAATGAAAATTCTTCAATTACATCCCATCAAATTGAAATTTCATAAATCATCAACTAGAATCCCATTAGCAACTCAAAAAATTCCTTGTTACAAGATGTCTCTTGAGAATATTTTAATCAATATTTCTAATATGTGTTTAGAATTCTGAACGGCAATTCTTTTTGTACTCCAAAGTTCTGAATGTAAACAAGTGTGATCTACATTGAATGATTTTTCTCGGCTATTTCACATAGTTGGATATCCACAGAAAAAATTGCAATACTGACTAGCAAAGTTATATTTTTAAAAAGGTCTTTAGGCGAAAAAGTCATATTCAAGAAGTCTGCAAGAAACCTAATCAACAATCATTTCCAATCTGTCACTTTAAAATCATGAAAAAATAATTATATCTAACAGTAGTGATGAGTTATATGTGCTGAAATTATTGTTCCATTACTAAACTCAGACATACTAGTGTCGATGGGACAATGAAAAACACTACAATAATCAAACTTTCGACAGTTTTCACATAAAATATTTGGAAAAAAGCTTTTCAAAAAACTAGCGCGCTCCATTAAAAAGAATATTTTCCCCAAATTATAACCTCAGATTGACAAGTTAAATAAAAATAATATCAGTAATATTTAAACCACTTACATTTTCCCGCGCTAGAACTTTTCCTTTCCTTCTTAGCTGGGGGTGGTGGGGTGGCAGGAACACCTTTAGCAGCTGATCTTGTGCGGCGTCGGCCTTCAACCTCAGGTCCCAAGCCCTGTAAATACAACATTCAACAAAAGAGTCCTAATTAAATATATTTTAACAAACCTTGGTTAAGGCCTCGCTCTCCTCCCTTGCTCTATCAATAGTAGATAGTCTGGGCGATTTGGATTTTTTGCCTTTAGCTGCTTTTTCATTCTGAAAAAGAAATATATACAAATTACAACAAAGTTCAACAGCCTAAACTTAAAATTTCCCTCCAATATTTTACCGGCTAAATCCACGACGTGACCTGCAACTCTCAGCAATTTGAACAAGAGCGAAACCACGCTAAACGTATGTGCTTGATTAAAAATGAAAATCACGGCGTACATACCAGAAATCATATTTCTACCATGTTTCCTCATTATATTCACTCGGATACAATATCCATGTATATATTATTTGAAAGATATGGCATTTCTAAGTGTTTAATGCACTTGAAACACCTCTAAAATACGTTAATTTCTCGATTTTCTTATGGAATACTTGATGCTTTTAGACTGTGACTAACAACATAAAAGCTACTTACCCGGTATAGGAGGGTTTAACCGTTATATTTCACATTCTAAGATCCCTAAGTTATTACGTGCACATTGCATACTTGTTCGAAAAATTAACACTAAAGATATACAAATCAGCGTACTTACTTGACTATTTTCTTCATTTACAGCATTGTTAGTATCCATCGCTTCAACTTCAGACATTTTTACTAGTTAATTTCACAAAATATAAGGAGAAAACCTTAACTATGCACGGAAGAACCTTCCCGGTCGTTGTTTATACGGAGAAATGGCGGCGAGCGTGGGTCACGTGATTCGGCTCTCTTCGACAAATCAATGGGCGCCAAAATTCGAACTAAGATGTTCACTTCTAGGAAAGACGCATATGCTTCATAGTTTCAAAGTATTGCGATTTCAGTATGTACACTTCCCCCAGTATATTTGTGAACCTAGCTTGTGATTAAATATGAAATTTCAATTTCTTCATAGAAAAAAACTGAAAATCTTGAATTTGTAAACTGGCCGAAAAACGTATCCCTGGCGGTATCTAGTGAATAATTGGACCATTACTTCCCTAAGTTGAAATTATTCACAGAGAGGGCCTGTCAGTTTTCAAATTAATCTATCGGGTTCTTTCCGGAGATTGTTTTTGTTATTTCTGAGCTTGAAATAGACTCTTGAAATGATTTTTTGATTTATTATCACTAATAACTCATTACAATAAAAACCATTGTAATATCATTGATGAATGAAGGGGTGCCTATCTGTATAAAATATTATTTGAATTCAAGCTCAAATCGAGATTGAATAGTACCCTATTTTCCAAATAAACTTTTCTGAAGAAGAGTGGCTAGATGAATTTGTTTCAGTTTCAGTTTTCTGATACACATATCAATTATTTGAAAGAATAAAAAACATCTTTTCTATTGTATTCAACTATTTTTCGAAATTTCAACTTTCAGTCACCTACACGCGTACCTTTTTTTTACCAGTTAAATCACCCATTTTGTTGGAAATCAGTCAGACTGTTCCTTTTTAACTGATACATTTCGTGAAACTCTTCTTTTTGTATTGAAGCATTTTCGAGTTTTTGTGGTTTTTATGTCTGACGTTTCATCTACTACTGCGGTAGGCATCATCAAAAAACAATGAGGTAACGTTTGAAGTTCTCAAGTTGTTCCCAACGCAGAAACTACCATGTCTTCGATTTTATATTGTCATAGGTGGGCGAGGTTTAGTTCCTCTTATTTGGATCAAATGACTTTGTGTACAATTATTAAGGACTGTTAGCCAGAACTTATTAATGATCATTGCCTGTTCCTTTCTATTGAAATTCTACTGCCTCTCTCTATATTTTTGGTTAGTGATTATGAATTTCATCGAGTGTTTGTGTATCTTCGAATGACATAATGTGAGTGCCTTCTTTGAAGCTACAATTGTCGGTTTGTTCGAGGTGATGCACCTTCGAAAATTCACATCATTAAAAAAATATTCACACCACACACCAAGATGAATATGAAGGTAAACAACATACAGAAGAAGTATTTGAACGAGCTACATACATACAAATATCTTCTCTAAAATCCTGAAATCTTCACCAAGAATAAACCCAATAATTGAAGTATTTCAAAATGAAAGCTCAAAACACACTGTTTTGCAATTATAATTTTGAATTCCCAGTTGTCTTATATATTGTTACATTTGAATAAAAATTAAAGACTTTCATTCACTTCCTATCATCAATTGAAATTTAAAATAATATGTTTTATTTGAAAATGATTTAGGTTTCTAACTCTCAAAGCGAAACAGATGGACTTTATACTCGAGGTAACGTTACCTCCCTAATAAGGTCAGTAGGTTGAGTTGGGCTATAATAAAGAAGACATTCTGTTTGAAGTCGAAATTCCTAAATAACATTATAGGAAATGGGAGTGAGACCCCGGGAGCTTAGTACCAACTATCACACCACGATACACAAGTTCGCAGATCTCGTCAGCAAGTTAATGAGTTCTGTGATTACACTTTTTTGGTATAACTGTACTGAGCAAGTGAGCAACCAATACAAACAAAGTAAATAATTCTGTAACGAAAATTTCAGGTTTAAAAAAATAACCAATTTTTTTTAAATTGTCTTGGTATACTAAATTATAATTTTTAGATATATCCAGTTTGCTTATTGAATCATAACCTTTAGTAATCAAGGATTCCGAGGAAAAATAATTCACGATATCATGAACTGTAGGTGTATTTAACTGTGTGAATTGTTATGCTCCAATAGTCTTTTATATTTTAGGTAGTACAACATTCACAGGCCAGTTTCCCCAAAATGTCTCGGACGACTTTTCATGGAGCAATTTACAGTGCAATTGGGATACATTTTCCTTTGATGATGAACTCTCATCAAGGATTAAATTTTCTAATGAAAACCTTCAGAATCTGAGAATGGAGGCTGAGCAAATCAATATTTGTGAAGGTATAATGTACTTCAAGCTAGGAAACGTTTGGACTAATCTCAGTCCATTGAATGTTGAATGATAAACTTCTCAACAAACTTGAATTTAGGTTTCAGTACTTTTTATTTTAAACTACCATAAGGTTCCAAGCTATTGCCCTCAGTATTTATTTTCCTTGTCAACATTGTTACTGCAACTGAACGTGGATTTTTTATAATCTACAGCTTCGATCTTCAAAACTGGTTTGACACTGTTTCTGAAATTGTTTAATTGGAACATTGAGAAAATGCCCATGTTACATTTTTTTTCAGAGCAGATCGAAGCTTTTCAGATAATGATTTGTGATGCCCTGTTTGGAACCTTTGGTGTAGTAATGACTATTACTGGAGTTCTATCCCAACATCAAACCGTTATTTTTAATACCTCGACACGTGTTTCAATCACCAAGTGATCATCTTCAAGAGGAAGATTAAAGTACGTACTCGAGTACGTAGTTTGCGTATGATGAGAACCAGTCAGAATAATATTCTCTGTATCGGAGAAATATGAGCATATTGCCCCATGTTTACAACTTTGTTGTATTCAATTTATTGATACATTACTTTTTCTAAATATTAACATCAAAAATTCATATGATTTCAAATATACAAGATGTTGACAGGAATTCAAACAATAAAAGTTTTTTTCTTTTCAGTGTGTGAAAACATTAATACACTTGACTACCTAAAAAATGACTTTGAAACAACAAAGGCACATAATCAGCAGCTTTTATCAAATACGAAAGATCTGAATAATACATTCAAAGAAGTGAAGAAAAATATTGCACTATTGACATCAAAAGAGCAGTGTCTTCAAAAGAATATCGATGATTTGGAAAAAGGTAAAATTTTTCAATATGAAGAGTTTCATTTGATATTGAGATTCCGCCTTGAAATAAATTCTCATTTCATGAATTATTCTCTGTTCAGAAATAATGACTAAAGGTTAGTCAATATTGGATAGTTATTGTTGATTGTTAATTATTAACAATCCACATTTGAAATAACCATTGTGGTAAAAGGTTGTAAGTCTTTACTTGGATATTGTAACTACCAGAAATTCTAAAATATTTTCAGCTTCTGCCACTTCCTCTTTTTTCAGAAAGTTTACTTCTTGCAACAGAGCACAAGCACAAAAAAATAGCATATCAGAAAGCTCTTCACAAGTACAGTGCCAATTTTGATACGAATATTGAGGTGACGGACAGATCAGATATTTCGGTGGAAGTCATCATAAATTTTGGATGTCCCAATTCTCCACATTTAAAATTTGTTGTGGACAAAAATGAAAGAAAAATCATTAGTGAGTAAGATGAATGATTATATTTCTATAAATTTGGAAAATAAATTCAAATAAAATTTTTGAACTTTGCTATAGAATTTATATACGTTTTCATAATGCTTCTCAACTTTTTTTTAAATCTAATCGTAAACTGTATACACCTTCCACCCAAAAAGTTATTCCTAATTTCATGTCTTCATGTTCCAGAATTTGAGTCAGGAGGAACCTTATCCAAGGAAGAAGAAGAGGAAGTGTGTACGAAGGACTCTGTTCCAGAAACTCTTTGTAAAATACGAGAAACTATTTGTAGTAAAAATGTAAAGAATTTAGTGTAAGATATATAATATTAACAGTTTATTCATTTGTCTTATTTGAACCAGTAAGAGGTATAGAAAATATTTGGGAACAATTCTTTCTGAAAGTGTTAGTTTTGGTCTGATCCAAAAGATGGCGACAGCAGTCTAAAGTGCTTAATGAGATTAATTGAGAAATGTAATTGTTTACAGTTTGTCAAATCTAGAAAGAGAATTCTCACAACCCCTGGACAATATCGAAATTTGATAAGCTCTTCTTAAATTTGACAATGTTTCTTTTTATAGGTTATTATTGACCTGTTTTGGGGATTGTCAACTCTCACTATGTTAAAAAAACAAAAATTATAATTGAGAACTTGATACTAGTGAAGAAAGTTATCTTTATCAGTCTGTATAAGTCTACATTACTAAACATTTTTTACAAAAATCTCTTTGAAATCAAATTTTTCCAGTGTTTATCTATTTCCTAGAAGGGTGATATACCCCCTTTGTCTCCCTGTATACGATTCTGATGAATCAGGAGCGGATCTAGGAATTTATTGAGGACTGGCCCACTTGAGATATATTTTTTCACTATAAATAAATGAAAATTAAGATGTTTAGTGATAGTTCTTTTATTTAAATAACTTAACAGGACTCGTACAGGAATCAAGTTGTCAGTTGCGGTTTGCTAATGGGCAAGAGTGTAGGACTGGCTTAGGACCTATAATTAAACATTTACTGTGTCCAAGGGGGCGTCAAAGTGACAGCTAATATGGATGAGATTATTAATGCTTTTATACTCAATGCTAGTTATGAGAAAAGAGAAATGGTTCTAGCAATGATATCAAAGTTGCTAGACCTGTACGACGTTTCCCCCAAGGAACTCGTTTCTACCCACATTATGATGCGGAAAAAGAGACAGGAAATAGAAATGAGAAGAGCCTGTCCTGATATGAATGATTTAATGGATGA
>WOGN01003186.1:0-15591 GCA_015342105.1 Leptinotarsa texana
AGAAGTCATGATTTTCGAAGAAAAAAATTGAAATTAATTTTTATTTCGAAAACGGTAACAGATAGGTATAGGGAAATATCAAGAAAAGTTGTCGGGCAATTGTTGGAGATTCCAAAAAAATATTATATACAGAGTGTTCCATTTGAAAATTCAAAGTTGCTACTGCTTTCTAATAGAAGCGGCAACACCACATTGTCGAAAATATTTTAGTTGGCTAGAGAATGTCCGAATATGCCCTCCATTAAACTTTCAAAGTGATCCGTTGTCTGGTTCACCAGAAACGTCTAATGTGCCATCCACTGTGAATCAGCCTGTATTATCCCAGTACTGGTTCCTTACCAAATGTTTTACAACCCCCTCAGCTGATTCAAGACCTGAAGTAGTTGATACCCCTTGACTGGCACACTCTTCAGCTTTTTCGTTGATTGTGATACTGAAGCGGCACTCATTATATGGTCAATCCATTTCTGTCCGCCAGTTTTCAGAGTTGTTTACAGCATTCCCAGACCAGTATCGGAGTCGCATTCGGGTTCATCGGGTGTCCCAAGTGCAGCCTGGCTGTGATCAGCTCATTTAATTGGAACCTCAAATTGATGTTCCTTGTGCAATGCAACATTGCATACTCACTGATATGTACTGACCGAGTGGGTCGGTGGAATGAAGGTTTCTCCCGGATGGTTCTGCCAAACATGACAAGACAATTCATTCTCCACTCGTTCGGTATGTAACGGATATAACAACCCTAGCAGTCGTTGCTTCAAACAGCAACATCAATTCAACAACCACCAGGTCAACAATTGTTTCAGTTTTCGCCACCAAATTATACATGCATATAGTATCATGGGTTAATTTACCATGATGGAAAGCCAATACATCAAGTCTGGTTTCAGCCCTTGTGTTTTTCCGCAGGTACGTCTGGGCAGCGTAAGTGCCACCTCCGCAAGTAAGTCTGAGCAGCATAAGTGCCACCCCCGCCCTTGTTTTTACTCTTTTCTAGGTGTCTTCCTAGTCAACCTCGAATCTAGTATCACTTTCAAATATTTGTCCTCTCCCGAAAGATGTATCTATTTACCTCAAAGTTTTATAGTTCCTAGGCCCTCTTGGTGAATGCTACTATGGTCGATTATGTTCAGCACATCTTCATCGGTCCATCTAGTTGTAATGTTTTGGGCCTGCTGCGTCCGGGTCCAGAATTATATTTACCCTGAACTAGGGTTACTAAGTCGTCTGCGTAGCCCAGTACTTTGTGTCCGTTATGATCCAGAAGACGTAGTAACTCGTTCTTTACAAGGGTCCATGAGTGTGGGAACAAACCCCTGAGTACATGCCCTTACTACCCGTCCCACTACTGTTAATTCCATGATGGTTGTGTATACCAATCCACTTGTGTGGACGCCTTGATGAATAATTCTAGGAATATAGGCAGTGAAATAAAATGTCGATGATTGAATATAACTGGCTACTTATTTTCATTCCAAAATGAGATTACAATTCTTTACATAACTGTACTTTCTGTTTGATTACAAAATGTACATTGAACTATCTTTGGCAGACATTAGTGACAAGCTGAGAAACCTCAATCAGTGAATATGCCCTGAAATCTTGTAATTACAAATATTGAGAGTGTAATTGAATAAAGAAAAAACCTGTGAATGCTTTTTTCTTCAATTTGTCTGTTGATATTTTTTTAAATAGTACTAAAAATTACCGCAATCTTTGATCAATGAATCTGTCAAACTTATACTCCAATAACAATACTGGTTCCAGAAGGAAAGTCGTTTTCTTGACTGAATGCAGTGATTAAGAATTCATGCTTTCCGGCATGAATTCTAAATTCTACTAAAAACAAAAATTTATGCACATACATGGATATTGCTATTGAAAATGAAGAATAAAACTGGTTACATTTAACTCTCGTGGCTGTCTGCCACTGAACAGGAATAATTATCATAAAAATGTTACTAGTCTTCGATCCTAATTGATGTAAATAATAGTTGAGGTTTCATAAAAAAATTATACAAGACATTCAAATAGTTTTCACTTTCCTTTTCTAGCCAGTCAAATTTTGATGAGATTTACAGTATCAGTTTTTTATTCATTATATATATTACAGAAAATAACAATAACATAACAATAATTCATTGAATAAATAAAATATAATTTATCAAATGAAAGAAAACGTACCCTTAATATTTAAATAAAATCAATTTCATATTGAATGAAAACACAAGTAAAAAGTAAAAATTATCTTACAATGTCAGTAGTCAATCAATATACCATATCACTTATTTATTCAGCCTTTGCTGTCTAATGACTCAATCAGCTTCGCTAAAGTTTTCCCTACAAAACAAACACTTTCACGAAAATAAGGATTAAAAAAATCAAAGGAATGCAGGAACTAGCAGAAAAGAATTTCAAATAACATTTATAATTGATTGAACGCTGATGAAATATCCAATTTATATAACCTAATTTGCTTCTGTATTTTGGCTTCCCTTTTCAACAGAATACTGTATTTCTATGGATTACGTGTTGTTGAACACACACACAAATCGAGAGTCAGTTCCTAACCACCAATTGATTTTTCAAAGCAATATTTTTCTTCTCTGTTTAATTGTCCACTGTATGAACCTGTGGCCTAAGATAAAAAATATATTTTAATGAAAACAGTCCCACACTTTTGTTATCTATGCGACCCACATCAATTCTGAAATAAAATTTTCGGCTGCCGACAGCCAGATATCAACCGATTGAGTGTGTATAGGGTAAGTAGGGGGAATCCGCTCACTGGATAATGGCACTCTCCTCTGCAACTTTGTCAAAATGGAACTTAGTAACACGCCAGCTCGCCTGAAATGTGATGGAAGGAGGGGTCTAACAGACAGCTATGCCACAGTATACTATATACAGTAATCTCAGGTCTGCGCAAACGACGAGTTCAAGACAGGCACGCAACCCTTCCATAGTGGTCGAATTTCATGGGTTTCAACCAACCTACTGTGAAATGAAAATATATTTTGTCACATCCGAATGTGAACATCTGCCGATCCCATGAATTTTTGAAATATACTTGAAACATAGTTCATCATTGTCCAAATGATCTGGGTTACTTGAATATTACACAAATACAAAATTATCATTTGTACAATTTTCCCAGGTGCCCAACATGGTTTTCATCGACTGTATTTTTTTTGAGCAGTTTATATGAATAGTTGTTAAGTTGAGATGTGTTTAGACACTTTGGTTGAGATCGTAGTAGGGAGAAATGTCATTAGTGTCAAATACGTCGGCATTGTAAAAACTGAAACTCCTGGACACCAACATGAAAGGGACCGACGCCCAGTGGGACTACTGTATAAAGTATACTGTGGCTATGCAAACGAACAGTCAGCTCGCGTCATGCGACGGTGAAGTGCGTTTTTTTCATTTGCAGCCGCACTGACCTAATTTTTGGTTAGGTGTTTTATCGGTTAGTCCAAAACTTTAATGCTTATTCAATCATTAATTTTACTTTTCTGACAATAACACTATTCTATTTTGTGATAATGCAATCAATTTTCAACAATTGTGTATATTTCTTTAATTTCAAATTAATTACAAAACGTTATATTGGTTATATCGCTCATCTGAGCGTCATTACCCCTTGGTGACTCGAATTTTTATTGTAGTAGATATGCCAAGAAATCGTCAAAGGGCCACCGCTAAAGTGGCTTGAACCGAAGAAAAACTTCAATTTGCTAAAAGTGCGTTCTAGAGGTTTATCCAAAAGAAAAGCCGCAAAACAATATAACATTTACTACTTTGAGAGATCTACAGAAAAAAAACATTAACGACCCAATACTAGGTTGCAAGAAACTAAAATTGCTGAACTAGTTGAGTTGCTGGGTTCGTTATACAATGGACTAAATGTCGCAGATTTGCATTAATTTGTTTTTAAATATGCTAAGCTCAACAATATCAAAAACAATTTTTATCAAACAGCAAAACAGCTGGATTGGATTGGGTACACGCCTTTATAAGACGCAATCCATCAGTTTGTATACGCAAAGCTGAAGCGACAAGCCTAAATAGAATTGCTACTTTCAACAATGAAGAAATAACACATTTCTACGAAAACTACGAAAAACATACATTTATTCCCAACAACATTCACAATGCTGACGAAACTGGTATCATCACGGTGACAGTCACAGGAAAAGTGCTCGCTGAAAAAGGACAAAGAAGAGTCGGATCTGTTATAAGCGGCTTACAAAAAAAGCAACATAATAGTTTTGTGTGCCATAACTGCAGCAGGAAACTTCATACCGCCCAAGTTTTTTTTGCCGAACAGAGATTGACGCCTTCATTAGAAATATTGCTGAATAAACAAGACTTATTTGTCACTTGGCTCAAATATTTCGCAGCATTTGTAAAGCCTATCCAAGAATCACCTGTGTTGTTAATTCTGGACAATCACAGCAGTCACATTTCCCTCCAAACTTTTAATTTTTGCAAGGAAATCACTTCACAATGATTTCCATAACCCCACACAGTTCTCACAGAACACAACCGCTGAATTTGTTTTTTTATGGGCCACTGAAAGCTGCTTATAGGCATGAATGCAAGAGGCGCATGAAGACACAT
Organism: Leptinotarsa texana; assembly: GCA_015342105.1. Taxonomy (NCBI): domain Eukaryota; kingdom Metazoa; phylum Arthropoda; class Insecta; order Coleoptera; family Chrysomelidae; genus Leptinotarsa; species Leptinotarsa texana. Next base: position 4,624 of record WOGN01003186.1, read on the forward strand.
TTAATGTTTGAAATAACTACAAACGACGTTGCAGCATACGTACAGAGTGGGCCAAGTTGGACACTTTTAAAGGAAAACTCCTGTTTGCAAACTAGATAGATGAAAACTGATGACTGTGTCTGACAGTCAAAGTTTATGAAAAACTGAATGGTGAGCACCACATATTGATATCTATTATCGTTTCTGAGTTACAGCATATTTTTCGATCATGTGCATTTTCGGAATGTAGCTGTAACTTTGTTCTATCGAAAATTTCTTGTTTCTATGAAAACATTTCCAAAACACTTTTTTGTAGAGATTAGTGATGTAAAAAACTTATTTTTTTAAATGACCTATAAAAAGTTATTGATGAAAAACTATTTTTTTCAATGAGACACCATTGTCATTCGGCTCTGCCGAACTCTTAAAACCTGACTCAGTCCCCAGCGGGACAGGTACAAAGTATATGCTCTGTTGTTTCATCATTTTCCAAACTGTAGCGACAAACACTGTCTTCCGACAGTCCGAGTCTCTGTATATGATGATTAAAATGATAGTGACCTGTAAGAAGACCTGTTGGATATCGTAGTTCGTCCCTACTGTACTCCAACAACTGTTTGGTATCGAGCTTCGAGAGGTGAATGAACGCCTGGAAGATTTTGCCAGAAGTCCATAAATCTTCTTGCCATCTAGGTGTTCAATATTTGTGTGGCAAAGCCTAAAACGATGCCAATGACGGGTTCTGGTCCGATGAAGTCGCTTGCAGCACCCTCGATTGCAAGGGATTCAGCAGCCTCATTACCTTCCAGGCCAGTACAGTCGTTTTTGGCCATTTGCTACCAATTTAGACATTGCTCGATAGGAGCCAATAGCTTTCAACGCCGCTTGACTGTCCGAGAATATTTTTATTGACTTCTGTATGAAGTAAGATTCTTCCAATCTCTCCGCACACAATTCAATAGCGTAAAATTTCCACTTGAAATACAGTCGCATAGGTTCCTTGGCAGGTTGATATCTCTGTCCTGGGTATGTAACTGAACACACCTGTACCAGAACCGAAAGGTGTTTTTGATCCATCTGTGAACCAACAAATATCTGTTCTTCAAATTTTCTTCTCCCGGATGATCCAGTCCTCTCTACTCGGATACAGTACTTATAAGGCAGGCCAGTTGAAGGCATAAAGTCAGAGGTCATTTCCAGAATGCTGTGACTTCCAGTGTCAACCTACAGTCTGTTGCATGGACAATTCAGATAGCTCCCAAGGTACAAGAAAAACAGTGTGTTGCACTCTGCATTAAATTGATTTGGCAATTGGCAATGTGCATAAGTCTAGATGCATTCCTTCCAGCCTCTCTCTCCATAAAATTGTGGAGAGGAGGTAGATCTAGACTGATAGCATCACTGATGGCCAGACAACCCAGTCTCTGTAAGCCAGAGATCTATGCCTGGACCGTTTTCTGTAAAGCCTTCGGCCACCAGGTAATTGCACCATAAGTGATAATTAGTCTGACAATCATCACATAAATCCAATGAATTTGTTTGGGACCTAAATTCCAAGTTTTACCACAAATCCTTCGACATGTTCATAGGGACAGTCTGGCTTCGCGTAACATTTTTTCTTAGTGATTTGTACATCGTACATCGGTTTCTTAGGCCCCAGTCAAACCGAAATATAAAATACTCGGTTGACTAGTATAAGTTCAATGAATTTTAAAAAATCAGAATTTTTAGAAGGATCACAAAATCCCCTGGAAAAAAAAAGAATTCCGAGTTTAAAATACAAATTTAATTGAATTTGTTGAATTGAACCAAATGATTGTCATCATTGAATTAAGATTTCCTTTAATGAATTCAAAATTTGATCTTGAAATTTTTTTCCCAAAATTTGTAGTGACACTTATAGTAATAAGTAGTAAGTATTTAGTACTACATAGCAACCGAGATTTTATCAAAAGAAAAACTTTTCAAGTATTGAAAGGTATATAATTTCTCTTCTTAATAAAGGATTTTTTACTTTCGACGAGTATCAAGAAACCAAAGTTGATATAGTTGTGATAGAATTGTGATAGCATCGAAAATTTAGCATTCACTCAAAAAAATCAATCAAAACAAAATATAGAAATGCCGATGTGGGTAGCAGTCAGAATGTGTATAAGAAGCATGCATGTAGTAAGTAATATATCATACCGTGTTCAAAATTCTTCAAATATCATGTCCACTGTCTCCACCCATGTTCAGTAAAGATGCTAAATTTTCTAACCGTTTTCTCATCAATAGATTTGTTCTTTTAGAAATCATGCTCAATATTTCTGCTTTTGGTTTTCCAATTTTTTTCAAACAATCATCATTTGTCATTGTTATTATATTTTCGAATCCAAAATCTCCACATATCTGAAAAATACATCATTTCATATCAGTTTACACCAATACCTATTGTAAGATATATCAATAGTATAAATTCTGCAAGTATTCCCGAAAACTTTTCATATTTATTTTGTGTAGATATTTGAATAAATAAGAAATTATGTTCCTCCTTTTCAAGTTCTTTGAGGAATATATCATTTGTTCCTCTATGCATTAGACCAGTATATATTTAGAAGGTTTGCTAAGAGTTGATGAGGAAAGCCTGAGGTCGAGCAAGAGAATTTCAATTTCAATTTGAGTATTAAAAAGGGTAACTTTATCAATTGGACTGATGTGTAGGGAAACGTACCTTGAATAAAATAGTGTGAAAATTGGATAATATTTCATTTCATTAATTAATTCGTTTCATGGTTAATATTTCATTGTATTTATATGCGAATGATTGTACTGATATGTTGATAAAAATCAATTATAAATATTACTGGAGTTTTTTCCCAACACCACTTCCTTTTGATGATGATCACTCGGTGATCAAAACATGTGTCAAGGTGTTAAAATATTGGTTTGGTGTTGGGAAAAACTCCAGTAATATTCATTACTACACCAAAGGTTCCAAACAGTGTTCAATCAATTATACTTACATAATATCCTCTTAGAACAGTAGCGTCAATGGAATGGGTATTTTCGAAATCAACTTCAGTTTCAATTTTTATATTAATCTTGAATGTCTCTGGGACTGGTTGTAGTAAAGCAGAAAATAGTCTGAAAATTATTTATTAAATAAAAAATTTAATGGAACTAGGGCTTTACTTACTCTTGCAGAAAATCAATGACCACTGCGATATTAGAAAATCTCAATAACTTCTCTTCGGATGGCCAGGAAACATCAATTTCTCCAGAAAAATGTCTGTATGCTCCTAGGTACCCAAAACGTGGAATATTGCTCGTTATGTACAAATTAAAATCTTCTGGTTTTTTCTGAGGAGCCTTAAGTATTAATATTTGTTCTCTATTATACATAATGACCTTATGTGGCAAAAATTCCACGGACATATGTTTATTCCAATAATTCAGTACTTTTGATGCAGTATCACTTCTGCCATCCTTTTTGGTAAGGTCCATAATTTCAATAATAGACTTTTTTATTGAATGTCGATTTTTTGATTTAGGCGGTTCAATCAACCAATGTCCACATTTGTATTCTTTCTTCCCATTGAAATGTTCTGCCGATATATGATCCGTATTCACAAACGCAACATCATTGCCTGTATAATGTTTAAAGTAGGGACCAATGAAAATTTTATCAATATAACTTGGGTCAAAATATATACCAAATTCAACATGATCATATCCCCTTTTCAAAGTACCAATAGTTCCTTTCACAGTGCATTTGTTATTTTCAGCAATTCCTCCTATCCTTTTCAAATCTGTATAGTTTATTGAATAGCCTACACCAACCAAGTAAAGGTACACGAAGTCGGAATTCAAGTGAATCATACGCCACTTACAAAGAGGGTTGATTTTGGGTAAAGCAGCCCACATATATAGCTTATCCTTACCATCCGACATCCCTTCCAAATGCCCTGTCGATTCTTCAACTAGTTCTTGGAGCTGGTATTTTTTTTTGAAAATATTCAGAAGTTGATAATTACCATTTATGTTCTTATGTATGAAAATTTCATCTCTTAGATTATCAATTTTTTTTTCCTCTTCCATTCCTCCACTAGAAATATTTCTAGTGCAAACACCACATATTTCGTAATATTCTTTGGTCTCTTGTAAAATGAACAAAAAGTTATCTGGTTGATAACACTCAGGAAGTCTTCCATTCAAAATCCATGAAATCACATAATCGCTTCGTTCATCTGTTGTTTGTTCAGCTGCAGTTTTTTTCAATGTTTTAATATTAACATAATTTTTCGGAGCTCTCATGTTACTGTTACCAATGTATAGACTTTTCGGTCGATTCATCATACTCCAGATATTTATTTTGCCAGTGGTAAAACTTTCAATGAGAACTTTCCATGGCAACAATCGTGCAGATCCAGCTTTAACAGTTTTTGATCCTATTTTTGTCAACAACCCTAAACTTTTTTTCTCAGCAATAACTTCACTATTGAATACTGACTTCACATTTACTATTCCTGGTGGAACTAATGACAACTTTCTGCATTGAATAGCTCTATTTTCATTAAAGGGCGCCAATGATATAGATTTAATAGTGTTATCCTCTCTGCATTCTTTAAGCAGCTGTTTATGTTTTCTTGCGATCTTATCAACCAATACATTTCGCATATGTTGCTCTATAGAAATTCTGTTCAAAATAGTTTCTTCAAGATTTTTCAGATCTTTAATAGCATATTGAATGTTTGTCTTACATATATCAAACTTTTTGACATTGGAACATAATTCATTATTGAGTTCTTTCAAACTATTAGTTTCAGTTTTTGCGCACTTCGACGGTAATGCTCTTGTTTTTGTACACCCATCTAATTCTTCCTCACGGGTCATTTTTTTCTTAACATTCTTATCATACTCTTTTTTTCTTTTATTTCTCATTGGCTTCTTGGAGCCAGATAAAGTATTTTTTGATTCTACATGAGAATCACTACTACTTCCTATATTATGAGAACAGTCATTGGGGCTGTAATTTTTCATCTTGTTGGAAATTTTGGATACTTTTTTAATTTTTCTCTTTGCATGATTAGGTCCTGTTTCACATTTTTTCCTTCTATTACTTCTACATTTTTTCAAATGTATTTTTGCAGAAACTGCAGGTACTTCTTCTACTGATTCATTTTTTTTTCGTTCTTTAACATTAATTTCTTCAGTAAATTTTTCGAAAATTTTCAAGTGATCATCACTCCGGCCTTTCGAAAGTATATCATCCTTCATAGATATATTTGGAATGGAAAGGGAAGTTCCTTGGCAGTAACAATCGTACTGATTATGAGTTAAACAATATGGTATTATCTGAGATAAATTCAGTTTTGGCAAACTCACTGTACATTTACCTGAAAAGTTACTTCCCGGTAGTTGAGTAAAGAAAATGTCAGAATCAATATTTACGTTATCAGAATATATAACAGGAGTCTTTGTATTTCTTCGCAATTTACTTCTTGTACCTGAGCCAACAACTATTGTTTCATTTTTCATTTTAATAACAGTTTGAGTAAACTGTCGCTCTACTCTAGCCAATTTTTTTTTCGCTATATTTTCAATACAGTTTAGAGTGTTGGGTGACAATAATGTACCAGCTGGAGATGTGAGAGTATTTTCATTCATAAAATCGTTTTCTTTTGGACAAGTACAATTAAACATACACTGAACCAATTGACAATGTTGAATGAATATATTTCCACCATTCAAACTTTCACATACACACCCCAAATGACAGTGAGGCTTCTCACATATTTTTTCTGATTGGTTTTCTTCTAGCTCAACATTCACTATTTTACAGTTGAGTCTTAGTAACTCGTTTTCACCCTTGGATTTCTTTATACGAGGTTTTTTTAAACTACTCACATTACTGTCAATAATAGTTGTTAATTTTTCAATCAACCCCCCTTCATCCTTTGTTCGAGATTCATCATCCTTTATAAGTGACGAAGCAATTTCCCTAATTTCAATATATCTAATCAAGTCGTCGATAACAGCTGCAACAGTATCTTTGGAACTTTCATTTTTATTCGCAGAAATGCTATCTGGATAACACACAGAGGCTGACTTTTGTTTTCTGACGATATTTTTTTCTTGTTCGTGGTATTTCAATTCATTGTCATTTTTCCCCTCCATCAAATTTCTACATTCAATTTTTGCTATGCATTTATCCTTCAACCTACTCTTTACCCTCAATTTTTCATTATTAAAAAGTACGAAACTTTGATTATATAATTGTTCTTTTTTTAATTTGACAGACTTCTCTTTTTTCGCTGACGAATTAGTTTTTTTAAACTTTTCTGGTTTTTTCAGTTCTCGCATATTTTCTTTCTTCAATAGTTTTCTTTTTTGGGCAACAGTTTTGACTTTTAGTGATCTGGGTTTTCTAGGTTTTTCATCAGAAATTGTTCTAAGTTTACAAACCTGCTTTAATGGAAGAGGGCCATCATCTAGGAAATTTCCTTTCAATCCTTCTTCAACATCATATCCGGGAACCTTATAACTTATGTTCAATTTTGAATTTTCTTTCAAAAACTTATCTAAAGTGTCACTAACAAATGCAGATTTTTTCTCAAGTAGGCAATTTTCATTTGGGAATGAAAATTGAGAACTCTCAATAAATGGCGAAATTTCAGTGTCATCTTTTCTCTTTACATGTGAATGTACCTTAGAATTTTCCAACTTTGTTTTCAATTTGTCATCAGCCAGAGTGAACGAAGATTTCTCTTCATATATGATTTTTCTAATATGATCAAAAACAAGGAGCTTATCTTCCTTTATATTGTTGATAGAAATTGCATTTTTGTCTTCTGGCTTGTTGATGAATGCACCATTGTCTTTTTTGTCAAACTTTACACCACCTTGAACATCTGATATTATAAATCCCAACTCGTTAGTTTGTGAAAAGAGATGATTGTCTTTTATCATCTCTCGTGAACTATTAACCCTTTTATTGCCGGATTTCTCCATATCGTTTGATAGCTTCTTATTGTACTCAGAATCGTCAACAATTTTTGTTTGGAGTTGTATAAATGGTCCTTTCCTTCTTGCTCTAAGAGAACTTATTTGGAGCTTCAACTTATTTCGAATATTTTCTACATTTTCTGAAGAAGCAGTTTCGTCTCCAGTCAAAATTTCATCAGTGAGGCAAGAAACAGGAGATTTTTTATCGCTGTTATGTTCATCAATTTCATCATTTCTTCGAATGATTGCTGTTTGTTTCGTGCATTTTTTTAATTGAAGGCGTTTAAATCTTGAGTTGACATCTTCAGTTATTTGAGGTTCAATTTGTTCATTTGGTTTCATCTCAGATAGCTCAAAAAGATGTACTTGTTTATCGTTTTCAGTTTTCAAAATTTCTACTTCTTGACAAAGTATTTCGATACGTTTCATAGGATATGTCTCTTTATATTCAATTTTCCCAGAATTACTTTCAAAATAGTTTGTTTTTCCTGGCGGTGTTTTGGGACCAATACATTTTTTTTCCCGACAAAAACTATTTCGAGGATACGTTTCTATATAAGGTAAATCATAGGAAGATTCCTCTTGGAAATCATCAATTTCATTGGTATTTACTTCTATTACTTTAACTTCCATTATTTCAAAATTTTCATTCGTTTCTTGGGTTTGCAATGAGGATGTATCACGATATTCGCACTGAATGTTCTCTCTATCCATCATTTCCTTGATTATGGAATGTTTCGTAATGTGTGATTCTACCTCTTCATCGTTAGAAAATAGGTCAGCATCTATTGGAAGTAAAAGAGGTCTATTTCTTTTTTCAATATCTGCTCCAGATCTCAATTTTTGGCGCTCTTCCGAAAAATCATCAATTGACCATCCGGTATTCTTCAGTTCTTGAATTGTATCTTTCAATGGCATATTGCTAAAATAAAACAAATTCTAATGAATATTTTCTCAATCTGAATTTGTTAGATTCCCCAAAGATGGTAAACAATTTCATTTCTACCTAACTTTGTTGCATCTTTCATATTTGAAAGTTATCAAATATAACTGCCAGATAAGAACAGATCTCTTTTCAAAAACGATATTGAACTCAGTGGCATTTTTCCGTATAATTCTTAAAGTACCATTACAGGAAACCAGAGTTCGAGAATAACACCATACAAAGCTGTTTTGACCAACCATACGTCTTTCCAGTAGTGCTAGACTAAACGACAAATGCATTGTTAAACTCCTTTGTTCTAAAAGGACAATCCTGCCATGTATGGGATCGACAAAAAACTCAAACTGTATCAGGTAAAAAGGGTTCCTCACGAATTATGAATTAAATTTTGTTAATTTTTCTTAACGTCAATGGAGCCCAAAAGTGTATTGTGGTTCAACCTAGCACCATGGATTAAATTAATTTCAAATATCTACATAGGACCACATGTAGATGATACTTTATGGAAATCTCGCTCTTTCTGCATATTTTTATTTATCGGTCATCGAATAGTCGGTATTACCATTAACAACGTGAAATTTGCGTTGGGAAAAGTAGGAAGCACAATACCAGATAAGAGCCTGAGGAGCCTCAGTCACCGCTTTGGAGTAGGTCGACTGGGACACTTCCGAGGATCTGTGATGAGACGGTAGTGGGCAAATTCAAACCTTGGCGTCAAATCACAAAACCCTAAAAATTTGCCACTATCTGAAGATTAGAAAAATTTTTCAGACATCGGTAAAGCTATAGTTTCCCTTTTCAGTTCTTGGAAATGTCTTCGAAATCGAATCCAAAACGTGAAACAACTCACGATTAGACCTGAACTTCAGGCAGAGATTGCTAACCTTAGAAACATATCCGAACACACGCGCACGTTTACACACAAACACATTCTTGTTGTTCTTGCAGCCTCTTGAAACTAACGTCTAAATCAGTGTTTAAAATCTGTTTTTAAGTCAACCAGCTGTCGCACCCCTACGAACGACAACCCTCAGAAGTCTAAACTTGTGCGAGCTAGGGATTAACGAAGTTTTACCTTTTAACGTGTGATTTCTAACACGGGTTGGACGATATCAAGTGAAAATCGATCGTTCAGACTAGGGCTTGAACCACCGACCAACACGGCAGTCAATTCGAGTGAGTGAACAAAGCACCCACGTCGAACCGCCTGGCTACCGACTCCCTATAGATGATTTCTGATTCAAACCACTTCTATTTGAGAGTCCAAGACGTGGTCCGTCACTTCGGATTAGGTGGTTTATCTTCGTTAGGTGCTAGCCGATCCAAATAGTCAATGGATTCTTAGCTTCTCTGATTTAGGATTTGAAACATTCACAAGAAATCTGGTAGGCGCATTTCTTGAAGTTACTCTTTGTTGGCGGTTTGGTATTCGTAAGGTTATTGCAGATTATACATCAAGACCCGAAGCTGGTTCTAAGGTTGAATTTAGATACGATTCTTCTGTTCTTCTCTGATAGTCACCTTATATAAGAAAGTTGAATCACTCGTTGCGACGGCAACGACCACAAAGAAACAGACCCCTAATTTTTTTCGTACATACTTGCTATCATTTTGTTGCTTAATTTCGTTTAGATGTATTAGAATATCATTTCATACCTTTGAGTTAATTTCTTTTTGAAGTCGATTCTTTTTTTTCTTATTATTTTCTGATGTCTCAGATCTTCGACTTGTAGAAATATGTATTCTCGACAAAGATATCGTTTTCTATGTCTGTAGATAGAATAAGTGGACATCATTTGATGTTGGTTGTCATATAAAATATGGAGGTGTGCTGCCATCAGTCGTGCAGTCGAGGGGTTATCAGTTGTTGAAGTAAGATGGCGGTCACTGTTTTAGAAAAATAGTAACAATAACTGGCATTGACCTAAGGCTGAACAACTATCCACAGTATATCTTAACTCTGGAGAGTCTTAAGACAAGTGTCTTTCGGCGAAACATCGATGTATACCAGTGAGGATGACAGTGTTCCATGTAAGTGCAATTTGTTAGCATTCATTTAAAATAGAACTCCTGTGAATGATATCTGATTTTATTCCATAACGAATGTTTGGAATAAAAAATAAGTAGAGAAAAGTATTTTCTGTATAATTCAGTGTTCATATAAAAGTACTTGTCTCGAAAGAATTTTTTTCTTTCGTTTAATTCAATGTTTATATAAAAGTAGCTGTTTCAGGAGGACTTTCTTCCAGTTTGTGTCTGAAAGTTACTTCTTTGCATGATCTACACATCCATGTACGGAATTACTTATTTTCAAATTGATTACTTCCTTCCTTTCTTTGGAAGATTCCCACATATTAGTTTGTATCAAGATGGAGTAGTAGAAAGCCAAAAAACAAACAAGAGATAATTTTATTCTATTATGTACAATTTCACAAAATATTCAGTTGTATCAATACAATAAATATCCCATATTACTTATGAACTAAAACAGTTTCCTGCCTGAGAGCATACACCTTAATCGTCTTTTACTTCAAATATCCATGACAGAACAATGATCCCACGATCCAGGTATCAAACTTCTTTCATCATCAAATCCATCGAAAGCAATTTTTGTTTGAGTGATAATATACCTACAGGTGATACTTCTCAACTTGAATGAGGTTTTCGGTAACAACCTTCTTCACAATATATACTCTCTAAACAATATTAATAATCTTGTAATGTTTTTTCTTCTTCGTTTTTTCACACATTTTGCCTTCTTGGTTATACCAGTATGATTAATTACTTCTGCAATTTCGACAGATTCGTATTCGTCCGTTCTTTCCTCAAAGTTCATTTTCATCAGTTTGTCATTTATTTCATAATAACATCATTATTTTCATCTTTCATCATTCCAACCACTTTCTATGTACTTGAGAGATACCATAACTATTGTTTTCAGGATAGTCCTATATGTCGAATCTGAAATGGCAATCTTATCATATCACTTTATACAGTGACATATTAACGTCCATACATGGAAAAACCGAATCAGTTTAACAATGAAATGAAAAAACTAA
>WOGN01003187.1:0-15588 GCA_015342105.1 Leptinotarsa texana
TTGTAACTTCGAGGGCCCGTAACTTGGTTACGAAGACTTTTAGGAAAAAAAGTTATATGAAGTACTGGTGATATTCTGACCCCATCTATACATTCCCGAGAGGAAAAGAGGAAGTCCAGGGACACCCTGTATATCAGAAAGCTCCGATTGAGCCATTTGTTCTGAATCTTTCTGTTAATGGATTTGACAATTTTAACATATTTCCAATGGACTTTTTGGAACTTGATCTCAAAACTTCTCCACAAATGTTTCAGCAAGTTAATAGTAACAATCTGGCTTTGGACAAAATCAAATTAGGTGACCGACGTGGCCCTCGCCAAGATATCAAGATCATGTGAACGAGCTTGTAGACCTACCTCCTTTCTATTAAGGACATCAAAGAAATGGCAAGTATTCATGAGGAGTTACCACAGAAGGGATATAGTACCAAACCTTGAAGAGCCGTAGTTGCTGTTTTTTTGTAAGTATGGTGTAGATACAGCTTGGATGATTCAATGCCTTTATCAGCCAAGTGTGAACTTATAGATTCAAGTAATGCATCGTCAGATGCTCATCCAATATTGATAAATACGGCCACCGTAATCTTCATTGTTGTATTGTTATGTCATACTGAATCTGATGATTTGCTAGTTTATTGATCATACTGATAGTTATTCATGGAAAATGCATATGATGCTGCTATAGTTCGGACTCTAAAAATAGGTTTTTATCAAAGAAAAGAAAATTGCACATTTCTTATTTCTATAAGCAGTGGTCTACCACTGCCAACCACCTCTAGTTCTCCCTAACAGATCTGAAATCTTTTTCTCAAACCATTATGCAATTGCAGACGATATACATAAAATATAAGCCACAGGGAAGTGCTATAAAATCTGCCAGAAGTACAGATGTTTTCGACAAATGACAGCACACTGCCTTGTTTCAGGACTGTGGTGGAAATGATAGTGAAACTTCCAGTAACGGTAAAGGTTAGTAACTCTGGGACTCCAGGACTTTTAAGAAACACATACATCCTTACGTCACGGAAGAAATAACTTTCAGCTTTCTCAGGTAGTCAATAGTACGGCTTTGTATTTTTGAATCAGATTATCAGGTTTTCGATTTTCAATTATATCAACGACGAAAACAACCTATGAAAGAAAAATCTCCTTGAATGGAAATACTATCCTCAGATACGAGTGTACTTACCTTCGAATCCATGAAGGCTTTTCAACAATAAGAAATACTTTTTAATTCGGACTTCCATTGTCCGATATTATATAAAATGATTTGAAATCCCTGAAAGAACTGAAAAAGGGAATTGAAAATTAAAGAACAACAATAAAAACGAATAGCTGAAAAAATTATATTAGAAAAAAAACCTGAAATGAAATAATAGTGAAACATATACAAGTAAAAAAAATAAAAATAAAAAAGTAATGTTTTGTTCACTTGTTTCTTATTTCACTATTAATTCATTTCAGGTTTTTTGCTTATTATAATTGTTTTTTCAGCTATTCATTTTTATTTAAGAAAAAATAACGTTAACAAAACAACAATGAAATTTAATTGGCGCTCTGGGGCGATTTCATTGATTTCAGTGGCATTAGCTTTTTCAGCTGCAGGAAAACCCAGAAAAACCTGCAGCACCACATCATCTGAAGATCTTGATCTACCAATGCCCTCTCTCTTATAAAACAAAATGTAGGATGTCTTCAAAGGCTCCAATAGATTCAATACATCGCCAGAACACATTTCTATCGTCAAACTCAAACCAGTCCGTTTCGTATTTGACCAAGGCGTAATAAAGACCAAATTCAACGCCAGAACCACAGTGAACAATGACTGCATGAAGATTATAATTGTGGTCTGCTAAATTAAAATGTTCATCAATTCGAACCTTCGTAACAGTTTGATGCTTTCGTCAGAGGTTGAGTCATGTTTGAAGATCAGTGTTATTATTAGAGATAGACTGGTGCCTCAGCTATACTTGTTTCCTTATACCAGTCAGTTAGTTTGGCGCATATTTCGCAATACAGTCGATCATCACCTGTTAAAAATTTCATTTTCAGATGATTTAACAATAATCTTGGCACGAACTGATTATTATTCATATTAGGAAACGCTAGATGAAGTTCCAGAAATTCAAGAGGTAGCGCTCTTGAACATTTACTACAAAGTAAACAAGTGAGGATTTTTCCAGCAAAAGATTCACAAACACAAGACGAAACAGACTGTACTTTTAAGTTCTTTCAGGGATTTCAAATAATTTTATATAATATCAAACAATGGAAGTCCGAACTAATGAAATTCATCATGAAACATTGTTAATCACCTTCAAACAATAAGAAATACGTTCAATCAATCAATTACTATAGGGTTCAAGAATTATTCTATTCCAATAGAACTTATTCAAATAATTGCAAAATAATCAAATACACGATTGCCAATTTGAAAAATTCTATTCACTGTCGACCTTCCACCCTCTGCTCACAAAATGAATGAAGAGAAGTAGGTATTTTGTTTTTTGTTAAAAAAAAATTTCTGAATGAAAAAATCTGCACAAGAACAAACTTCAGCCTTAATTGAGTTCCTCATCAAACTATGAATATTCGAGCTTCAGTGTCGTACCATTGAATTGAAGAAACCTTATTACTTTTACTATAACTTTAACATTGAATGAAAGGATAAAAATACCTGGTCTCAAGAATTGAATGCAGTTTGCAAAATAATATGATCACTAAAATCAACCCAATTAGTATGAATGATTGATGGTACTTTTTTCATTATTGTAAATATACTTGTGCGACGCTTATGGCGGTTCAAAGTCATGCCACAGATATTTATATTGATCATGACTGACACTTGAAATGAAATAAATTATTAGTGGTAGCTCAAAATATAGATTCATTTATACCATGGTCTACGTTATACCCATGAAATATCATATTTATTGTTCACAGTGCTTTCGATTGTGGATTGATAACCCACAAGTATACTATTTCTTCAATGGCAGGAAAATCCTTTAGGCGCTCTAAGAGCGGTGCCTGTGCGAAAGTGGAGATTCACGTTGGATTTAGAAGTTTATTCCACATACATTCAGTCTATCAAGTGTAAGAGTTCTTAAACAGTGTACCTACTTCGTTGAATTTCAAAACGACGAGCAGTCACATTCCGTCGCGTTTTTCTGATATATACCAAATCAAATGTGCCAAGTCACTTGAACACCTCCAGTGAAAGTATCTATAAAAGAGAGTCAAATCTCCAACCTTCCTTCGATGTTCTAGCCTATCAAGGTTGCAAGAGATGTTCGTGTCTCTAATCTCTCGGGTGGCTCTTTTCTGGATGGACTCCAGCAGCTTCAGAGTATCCTTAGGGCGGAGTTCCATACATGAGAACCATACTTCAAAGAAGTCTAATCTGAGCTTTATAAAGCATGAAAAGTTGTTGAGGTGTGTAAAGTGTTCCAAGCTTTTTAGAAGCAACCTTTGCAATGCCAGCGACATAGTTGTGCAAAGACATATTGGTGTCCATTTTAACTATATCAGCATATATCCAAAAAACTACTCAATTTCAACATAAGAAGGTTATTTTCGATATTTTTGTGCGTAAATAGTATATACAAAAATTTCAACAATGACTTACAGTCACATGTAATACAGTAACAGTTAATACTGTAACAAATCATATAAGGATGTCTTCAACCAGTATCAAGTTTTATATATACTTCTGACATATTTGTTGCGGAAAATACACTTCCTGAAACAGAACCTGAACACAAAACACCAAAACTGAAGTGGTCTCTTTGAAATTAAGAAAACAAAATTGGACTATTTTTTGGAAAGCATATCAAAAATATCACCAACAACGTCATACTAAACAGTTATCACCCGAAAACAATTATGGATACTAACAATCGAAACATCATGAAGTAACTTGGTTTGGAATCTTTTAATTTTTCATTTTCATTTCTATATTCTTTTATCATTTTTACAATAACAACACTTCCAAAATACAAATCATGAAATTATAAAACAACAAAAATTATTTGGCACTCCAGGGCGACTTCATTGATTCCAGTGTCGCATTTGCTTTAACTGCAGCACCATATCATCCAAAGATCTTGATTTGCCAATATCCTATCTCTCATAAAACAAAATGTCTGGTGCCTCCAAAGGCTCCAATAAATTCAGTGAATCGCCAGAACACGTTTATCGTCAAACTTGAACCACGTTTCGTCTTTGACCAAGGTGTAATAATGACCAGATTCAACGCCAGAACCACAGTGCATGAAGATTATAATTGTGCTATGTTAGATTGAAGTGTTCATCTATTTCGAACCTTCGTAAGAGTTTGGTGCTTCCGTCAGGGATTCAGTCATGTTTGAAGATCATCAGTGTTATTAGATTGACTGATGCCTTAGCACTTGTTTTTTTTATAAGTCAGTTAGTTTGGCGCATGTTTGGCATTGCAAGCGATCATCACCTGTTAAAACTTCCATTTTCAGATTACAATAAGCTTTGCATGGACTGGTTATTAGTCATATTAGGAAACGCTAGTTGAAGTTACAGAAATTCACATACGTTTCTGCTACCTCTTGAACATTTACTACAAAGTAAACAAGTGAGAATTACATACAATACAGAGCGGTTAGAAGTATTGATTCTGCTATTGTTTTGCTAACGAAGAGTATTTAACAAGAATCCCAAGAATTCGGAACAATCCTTTTGTTGTCCTAACGAGTATCTAGTGGACTTTGAAGGCTCCAGTAAATCGGTTGGAGGAAAAGATGATAATTTCTTACGAAACTGCAGTAGTATGAATAGGTGTTAGAGTTTGATGAATGAGTAGGAAACATTCTCGTTCTTTTTCATTATTAAAACATCGTTCTTGAAATTATTCGCCATGAACAACACTTTCAAAATGCTATTCATGTGTTCCATAAATTATCTAACCAATTTTTTTTTGTTATTGCTTGTATTTTATTCCATTGTAATTCCAGTTTTTCGCTCAATATAATTGTTACTTTTCAGCTAATCTTTTTTAATTTTTTTTTAAATTTTTTCACAGATTCTTTCAGATATTTCCAAGTAATTCATATCGAATTAGACAATGGAAGTCCAAACTAATGAAATGTAAAAACATTTTTTGAATTGAGTACCTCCTCTTCTTGGAGGTGACTAAAGAACATCTAACATATTTATATAGCTTTGACTGTACGCATTTCTGTTGGAAAACATACTCATACACCACTCAATTGCATGCCGTCATCCAATCTAATTTATACTTATTTTCTTCAACAAACTCAATTAGTCAGAACATCGTCAGAACACTTCGTGACACAGTTAATTGGGTTAATTGTATACTGGTTTTCATTATCATTTTACTAAATGCTACACTCGACATATATAATGTTTATTGAAGCTTCCACTTCAACTAAAATCAACAGTTTGATAGGAAAGACATTTTCATCACCTCGAAGGAAACAATGTTGGGGTAATTATTTCTTGGACAGACTCTGGTCATTGCAAGTTTCAATGTATTGATATTTAGAAACGAATTCTTTCAATCAGGTTTAAAGGATTAACTATGATTTTTTCGTTGGACATGTATAAATGAAAAGTATTTTCCAAAAAGTAAACCACCTTATATTAGATACACTCAATTGTACCGAATAGTGGTGCAAATCAATTGATCTCGAGAAAATTTGTCAGGAGTATTTAAACAACTTCACTGACTTTATCCCTACCTGTACTTTTGATCCAATGTATTCATCAAGAAAAATTTTTACTGAGTCAAAAAAGCTCTAATTGCCAAAATCAATTATGAAATAATTTATAATAACACTGAACCTTCATCTCACCGTCCTACAAGATATATTTTTAAACAAATTAGCTTTCGAGTTATTTGTTATGTCCGAGGGAAGCGGACATAACGGCCTCTCTTTCGAAATATCGCCTAATGCCCAAATCTGGAGCAGCAGTATCATATTTGCAATTCTGAAAAAAATAACAGAAACACAGTTGGATGTAGTTCATGCCAACATTATCTTTGCAAGGGACGCAGCAATGGGACCGTTATCTTCCATACTACAACCCAAGTGGAGGAAAATTAAGAAGAATCGAAAGGTATAATAATTGTTTTCAATTTTGTTATAAGTAAGATTTGTTATGTTAGAATTTTCATCACAATACATTTGAAGTCGAGTTACCATGAAGGATTTTTGTCTGTTTTTCTGCTTGCAGCATGTAGTAAAGCAGCGCATTCGCTCTTGTGATTTTCGAAATTCGTATTTTCATTCTACATGATAGTTATCAGAAGTCTGCCCTGTTTTCGAATCTGGTAAAGTAACATTCACTGTTCTGATATCAGCTTTTTCAAAATTGTTTCGAAATTATTCTTTCTAGCTTCTTTGAATTACGAAAGAGAATTTGAAATTGTCTCCAAACAGTTCCAAGTATCTTAACAGGCGGAATTAAGCTTATATATGATCGTTTTACTGCAACACATGATATTTTTCAAGGATCAAAACTTGATAGCTTGATAACTCATCGATATAATTTACTCAAATAACCTCTCATATGCTGATAGTAGGAAAAATGGCATAGCAAAAAGACTTACTTCCTTTTACCAACACCAACCGATGTCGATAATCAACTTCAACGTTAATACAGATAAATGTGAGGGGATATTTGCACAGCAAATAATCGACGACAGTTTTGAGAGAAGCTCATTGTTATATTTATTTGGGAATGATTTTTTTCTATTATAAACTGATGCATGTTCTATTTTTCATTATAAGAACATTCAAAGTGTAACTGGTGTTCTTGTCCCTATGGACTTAACCCCATAGATTAATAAATGAATAGAACAATAACCGTACAGTGCTTCTCGTCAATGTCCCCCCCTTTTTATTTTTTGACCGGGTCAACTCAAAATATTGAAAGATGGGATAATGAAATTAATGCTTGAATACTTTTATTTTGAAGTTAAATTGACAGATGAAACTTTCAAGATGGCGACTAGGCGCCATCTGGGAGAAAATAATGTCAATATTTTCAACCACTATGAAATGGCGGAACTTTAAATAACTGCCTGAATACATTGACATTTAACTGAGGTATTAAGCTTGGAGTCAGTTCAGATGATGCTCGAAATGGTTGCCTTGAACTTCTTGACATATGAACACTAACGTTAATAAAAAAAAAAGTCCAAATTTGTCAAATCTGACGAGCGGGCTGGCCATTCTGTAGGACCTAGACAGCCAATCCAACGACCGGGAAAAGTAGTATCCAAATAGTTTCTTACTTGTAGAGCAATGTGGTGGTGCTTCATCTTGTTGAAATACAATATCCACAGCGAATTCATTAGAATTCGCTTCGACCATTGAAGTGATAAGAGGGTCAACAGTAGTTTCCAGTATATTCAAATACAGTACCCCTGTTAAGTTTTGATCAATAAATAGAGGTCCTACAATATGGTTTCCCAATATTCCTGTTCACACGTTAATTTTTTTTGGATATTGGGTATGTGTTTCCTTGAAAACGTGAGAGTTGGTGTCACTTCAATAACGGCAATTTTGTCTGTGAACATTGCCGTTTGAAAAAATGTATATTCGGCACTGAAACAAATATTGTGGAGATAGGTAGGATGCCTTGCAATGGTTTCCGTCATGATTTCGCAGAATTCTGTTCTTCGATCAGGTTTATCTTCAGTTAATTGGTAAACCATTTTTATTTTGTATGGATGATACCTATTCCTCTTCAAAAGTCTCCATACAGTGACAGGAAACACCTCCCGAATAGTCACGACAGAATAAGTAGACTGTTTAGGATTTACTACCATCTCACCAATTATTTGCACTTGCTGTTTTTCCGGAATGAGTGGATGACCTGGGGGCTTTTTGTTATGTACACTACCAGTAGATGTGAATTTGAATACACGTTTCCTCAAATATTTTCTACAGATAGAACGATTCGGAAAACGTTCATTGAGAATCCTTTCGATCTCAAGAAAGTTACGCGTCGCAACGTAAATAAAAATCGCTTCAATTTTTTCTTCCAATGGACGAGAATTGACCATTTCAGAGATTGTTGACGTGGTTCCTTTCTACTGGTGAAATCGAAAACTAAATGAGAATATTCTAACTGAACAATGATGTTCATTGTCGTAGTAATATTTTTATTGTTTTATAAACAAAAAATAACTTAACAAACCTTATCGGGTTGTTGGAATGGCCATATGGAAGATAAAAAGGGATATTTTCAGAAATATTGATATTAATGTATTTATCTTCAGGGAATTATTAAATATTCCGCCATTTTATAGTAGGTGAAGATATTGACTTGTAAAGTATTCGTCAGGAGCTTCAAAGTGATATGTCGTAAGACCCCCCTTTTCATGTAATGTTTTTTTCCAGTGGTGCCCAGTCGCCATCTTGAAAGTTTTTGTCAATTTCACTTCAATATAAAGTATTCATGGATTCATTTCATTATCCCAAATTTCAGTTTTTTGAGTTGACCCGTTCAAAAATTAAAAGGGAGGGAGATATTGAAGAAATGCACTGGATAAATTAATGAGTAACTTCATGGATGAATGAATAAATGATTGAATGGGTGAATGAAAAATTTAGAATTCATTTGTAACCGAATAGAAAAAAATAATTTATTTTAAAATATAAATAATGAAATTATAAAACAACGATAAAAATTAATTTGCGCTCCGGGGCGACTTCTTGATTCCAGTGGCGCATTGGCTTTTTCAGCCGCAGGAAAACCCGAAAAAACCTGCAGCATCACATCAACTGAACATCTTGATCTGCCAATGTCCTCTCTTATAAAACAAAATATAGGGTGTCTCCAGAGGCTCCAATAAATTCAATACATTGCAAGAACACTTCGTGGCACGACTATCATCAATATAATACAGATAATTGAAGAAGGATTTTCAAATCAGAATTATAATTTATATCATTATGAATATGGATATTTATATGCTGCTCGCATGAAATTAAATATTTTTTTCAAACTATTTTTTATTAGAGTATGAAACTGCAGAATAATCATATTGTGGCAAGATGATGACCTATGGCGGTCAATGACTCTACCCGATTGCATTGAGATTGCACCGATGCAACGACGCAACATAATGTCACTTTGACCAACACGAGACGTACTGATTCCTCGACTTGGTGGTTTTGATGATGTCAACATATGATGATAATGTATTATAATAGGACAGTTGTTAGTAAGACCTGAATGGAGAAGGACCCCCTTGTACATCTCTTAGGCAATAAACCTAAGTATTCTGGTATTTCCTTCATGATTTTCCCTCATAAGTCTACCCCTGAGTCACCCCCCAAACGGAAGTTGTAACAAATGTATATTTGTACAACTTCATAAAATATTTTTGTCAACGACATATAAATATTATTTTGAATATATAAGAAAAACTAGCACGTGTCCATTCTCTCACAATTCGCACCGAATGCCATGTTCCATTTCCATCTTTGATAGTATTTCTCATTGCACGAAATATCGAGACTCGAAAGCTTTTCAGCCAACCCATTAAAACCCTATCGTAATTTAACTTCCGCAAATAGTTGGGTAGCGGTGAATGCACGATTCTTAAAAAGTACGAGTAAAGAATTTTAAAGGTAACCATAGTGTATATAGCCGATTATATTGCCAGAAATAGCAAAACTCAGTAGCTTCTGTTCTTTTTGTAGTTGATTCTGAACTTCATGTATCGGGTATGGAAAATTATTTTTAATTCGAATACTACGGCGAGAATATTTCATTGGAAACGTTTTCCGTTTGATTATTTATTGGCATAACATTGAAAAAGTAACCTGTAGGGTTATACTTCCTCACAAATTTATTTAAACAACCCAAAACCCAACAACCCAAAAAACAATATTATTATCTCAAAAAAGCCAACTTCCAAATATCCACATACACTCTCCCTCTGCACCATTGAATCTCATATTTTTTAATAATTTGAATTGAAACATCAATCAATTCTACCTTGATCAGCTGTTGACCGATCTATTTTGCAAACTTCAAATTAATTTATTTCTAGTAATGATGGGGTTGTTTTCTTAAATACCTTTCTAGCATGTTCCGGTTTATGTTGTGTTTGTTCTTATCCTACAAGTTAATGTTTTAGATCAATTTGATTCCTCCGAAATAACAAAAGTTGCACAAATTGTAACATTATTCTCGGAATTGAGTTGTTACCTTCGTTACATTTCATTCAATTTTTTTTATATCTGTCAGAAGGAATCTTGTATTTTACACAGAATATCACGTTTTGAGAACGAAAAACAATATGTTTTCCGAAACTTCAGCCATTGAGAAGAAAAGTGAATAGTTGTATGAATTTCTTCAATAACTTATTTAATTTCATAACCAATAAAGGAAAAAACAAAGAAATTTTTCTGGAATCAGATAGAAATGCGGTGGTTGCATTAATCCACTTGATAATGATCAATCTCTACTGTAACTGTTCTCGTAAAGTTTGGTGATTATTTCAAATTAGTTGGTATCATAAGCAGTTCGACAGTTTGCCAGTTACAGGTCTGATACAATATAAAAGATGAATAGATCTCCGCAATCTTTTAGAATGGCTTGAACTGGAAGAAGATCGATCACTCAACCGAATCAGTCTTTATAGGTCTTGCCACTCTAGTAACAGTGTCACGGAGACACGAATTAAAGAAGATCACAAGGTGTAACTTCTGCAACTGGACACGAGAACTTGATAAGAAGTCAACAGAAACAATAAACAAAGAAAAAAAACAGTGTTTTGTTTAAGGACAAAACACAAGCACTATAGAAAAATGCTTGAGGCGCTCTCAAACCGATGAGTGTGAGAAAGTAGGGATTCACATTGGATTTGAATCGCTGTAGATAAATCCATTTGGTAAAACGTTTTCAGGAAGTTTATTCCACATAAATGCAAAGTTCGAGGTGTACTGAGTTGAACCTCGAAACGATGAGCAGCATCAGTCCGTCGCGTATTTCTGATATGTGTCGCTCTTGATGGAATCAAATGTGCCAAGTCATTTGCACACTTTCCATGAAAGTATTTATAGAAGAGAGATAAATCTCCAACCCTTCTTTGTTCATGCTACAGGCTATCGAGGTTGCACGTGATGATCGGATTTTCAATCAGGCGAATGTACTTCAATCGGGCGAGGTGTACTGAGTTGAACCTCAAAAAGATGAGCAGCCATAGTCAACTGCCAAGTCAATTGAACTCTTTTCGTGAAAGTATCTATAAGAGAAAGACACATCCCCAACCTTTCTTCGATGTTCCAGGCTATAAAGGTTGCACGTGGATGGAATCCAGCATTTTCAGGGTATGTTTGGGGGCAAAGCTCTATACATGAAAACAATTCTCCAAAGACGTTGCTGAGGTGTGTACAGTTTTCTGGTTTGGAACAGTTTACCAAGCTCTTGAGAAACGGTCTTTGCAATTCCAACGACATGATTTTGCCAAGACATATTGATGTCCATTTTGACTCCCAACAAACTTATCGAAGCAGAAAGCGGAATTGTCTGACATGACATTGTTATATCCGGTTCGGAGACATTTATCTTCCTGAGGGCCTTGTGGCACTGAATTGAACCTGGTTACTTTCTCCCCAATTCGAAATCACTTCTAGATCCTCATTAAGATATGCAACCGACTACTGCCGGTGAAGATGTGCCTCCCTTACCAATGTCCTAGAATCCAAATGGAATGACGAGACAAGTGTACTGTCGTCTGCGAAGCAATATATTGGATTCTTGGTTTCTCCCAATAAGAGGGTTGGAGACAATATAAATCCCTGGGAAATACCAACATTGAAAGTGAAAGTATTCGAAAGATATCCATCGACGGTAAGTTGCAAGGAACGTTCTTCCAGAAAGCTGAAGAGCAATACACAAAAATGATCCAACAAGCCATAGCATCGAAGTTTGGCCAGCTAACCCTCATGCAACACGGTTTCCGAAAGCCATGTTGATGATCGCTCAAGATGTTGAAGCCTTTTAAATATTTGAGAATATGGCGGTTTGCGAATTTTTTTATGATTTTTGATAATACTGATACCAAAGCGAGTGGTCTATACTTATTTGGGAGATTTTTTGTGCCCTTTTTGGAAATAGGCTGAACGCGAGCAATCTTCCTACAATAAGGAAAAACCCGTTTCTCATAAGATAGATTGAAAAGTCTGCAAAATATTGGTTCGAGGTCATTTGCACACTTTCTAAGTAAGATGATGGGCAATTCATCAGAGCCAGACGCCTTGTTGATTTGTTTCAAAATTCGCCTGACTAGGCGCTGTTGAAAAGTAATTCAAGTGCGGGAATAGTTTAGTGGAGAGCAAATTGTTCAGCTAGTAGATTTGCTTTTTCTATGGCTGTTGCTGCAATTGAACCATTCGCTTGTATTAGTGGTGGAATTGTGGATTTTGTAAAGTTCTGATTAACAGCTTTAGCTACCGACCAGAAGGAACTAGACCCTTTGGGATTGCCAAACAGATTTTACTGCCTCCATTAAAGATGACACAGTTGTGTCATGTGAAGAGATTTGGAGTACAGCATATTACATTCCATAAAGATTGGTTCACCATTGCAAAAAATTCGAGGAAATTTATGGAAACAGCTCACGATGAGAAACTTTCAACTCATGGTTATGAAACAGTTTTTATTGATGTCTTGGTAAATGATCCATGACAGCTAAAAAGGATGAAAATGTCCAATACGTTCCGAGGCTACTATTTTCAAGAGGTGCTACGATGAGAAATAAATATAGAATGATGATGAATAGTACCTATCACAATGTATTTGATGATTCACATAGTGGATTGGCATCAACTGACCCGAAAAATAACAATAATCAATTTTAAATGTTTTTCTATAATTCTATAATTGTTAATGCTCATTGTATATCATTCGACATGTTCACAGATCATCAACAACTGTACAGTCATGAAACAAACTTGTTCGAAGTAACTTATCGTACTGATAATTCATTATTGTTATGGTGAATATTCGTATTGTTACCAGCAGAAGATTTTGAAAAAAAAATGTTTTCCTTCTTATGTGACATGATGAGCAGATTACGATTCTGATATCAAAACGCGATGTTCTCGTATCATTTCGAAATTATGGGCCCTCAAAAATCGAAAGAAGGTAATATTCCACCATTTTTCGCACCAAAATACGACCGGGATTCTCATACTTTTATTTACCACGTCACCTCTATAGATTGTTTCACCTTGCGCCATGCAAATTCATCTATGTCAATAGAAAATAAGTGTTTTTTTGTCAGCTCTGCATTCTGGTAATTTATTGGGAACTTGACAAATTGAAGGTTTTTACAACCTGGTTCCATACCAAAAACTAACCTCTACGGCTGGCTCAAGATCTATATATGGAATTGATAATCCGTGCTTATCACACTGATCAACTTTTTCATTACCAGCAATGCCTGAGTGTCCTGACACCCATTATATAGTTAATTTATTCCTGTCCGCCAGTTTCCTCGGTTATTCACGGAATTTTCTAGACCAGTCTTGATGCAACTTTTTGTTTACTCAGTACCCCAAGCATGTCTGTCTGTAGAAATATTGATTGGCTTTTGTCGTTCAGGCCTAAGTAATTCGAAAATCAATCAAATCAAAGCAATAACGATGTTTGTATTGATATCTGGTAAAACTGAAATGAAATCGAAACATTTCTGCAAATCTTTCAGTCACACCAAATGTTCAAACAAAATTTTATTTTGAACTAGGGACAAATCTAGGTCAATTAAAATTTTTGTTTTTCACACCAAATGTTCAAACAAAATTTTATTTTGAACTAGGGACAAATCTAGTTCATTAAAAATTTTTGTTTTAAGTTCTATCAAAGTTGATTTTGTAATAGAACGACAAAATTCAGTAATTCTGTTCCACATGTTCTGACGTCATTAATTCATCTCGATAGACCTTTCCTGCAATATACCCCCAAAGAAAGAAATATAGTTAAGTGAGATCTGGGTATCGTGTTGACCACTGAATGAACCTATTTCTTTCGATCCATTTCTATCTATTCATTCATACACTACCTTTTTACTTCATTTAGATTATGAGATGGTGCGTCGTCATGTTGGCCCATGTGGCCTGTGGCCCCTAGTCGCCCAAATAGTTAGTAAACGTGCTATCAAATGTAGTTGAGGAATAGAGGCTCGGCTAGCTGGACTGGCTGAATACTAATTTTTTATCTGTTCCACAATATTTCTTTATCAGTGTCGTGTGTTCGTGGGGTTAGGTGAGGTAGTGAATGGTTTTGCAAACCGATTTTTGAAAACTATTTCTAGAGGTCAATTACCCTAACATCGAACTGATGTTTTCGCACTAGACGCGCGTTTCGCTAACAAGGTTAGCATCTTCAGGAGACAGGAATCTATAGACAAGGGTTAGCTATTTATATACATAAAGTTTTTTGTCCAATGTGGACTTTGTTAAATGATGATTATCCTATTGATTTTTCGGTAATTAACTAGTGGAACTACTACATGCAAATTAATTTGTCAACAATAGATTAAAAATCGGGCAAATTAATTTGCAGGTAGGGGTTCCACTAGTTAATTACCAAAAAATGAATTAGGATAATCATCTTTTAACAAAGTCCACATCGGAGTTTTCCAAAAAGTTTCAAAAAGTTTGCAACTTTTACGCCAAAGGTTCCAATATAATTGTTCAAACTGATTTTTGTAAAAATCTTAGTGTTTTTGGGTACTTTCATCAATACGGCTTTCTGGAGATCTTTGGAAACAAATGATAACATTACGTGTGAGGAATCTGTGTCAATCGACAGAAATCCGGAATTTGAAAATAAGGACTTACATGTTCAAGTTCAGCGACAAATTTTGAATATTCATGAATGCTTGAAGAAAGAAAATTGCCACACTTCACAGAATGCTATTGTGAATAGAATATGCGAGTTAACGAAACTATCTCGTTCGACAGTTCTTAGAGTCACTAAAATAGGGGACGTTATTGACCATGCAATGAAACGAAAACAAAGGAATAAAAAATTCACAAACGATGATGGTGCTACAAAAGATGTGATTCAGCGTACAATTTATGATATATACCAAAAAAATTAAGTACCAACCTTGGAAATGATTTGGTATAAATTACTCGACAATCCCGATTACAATTACAAATTTCTAGAAACTCTACAAGGTGTCTTATTGTCTTATGGTTTGAAATATAAAAAATTGAACAATTGGATAGTCATAATGGAATCGACACGCATTGTTCAACTCCAACAAGAATATTTGAGGCGAATGAAAAGTTACCGAGAATCCAGCAAACATATATTCTACCTCGACGAAACTTGGTTTGACACCCATGATGTTGTCAAATATGGCTGGGTAGACGAAACCAAGTATTGTGCTTTGAACACACCTTCTTCAAGGGGAAAACGTGTTATAATTTTGCATGCCGGGAATGAAAGTGGTTTCGTACCTAACGCTTTGCTTCTGTCGGCCAAAAATATAAAAGATTCGTCTGCTGATTACCACGAAGATATGACTGCGGCTTTATTCGAAACCTGGTTCAGTGAGCAGCTT
>WOGN01003188.1:0-15588 GCA_015342105.1 Leptinotarsa texana
TGAGTTTATTTAAAGTATTTTTCTGTTTCTTTTACAATAAATATTTAAATAAGTTTTAAATGAGTTCTTTCATTATTTGGATGAATGATTGAATGGGTGGAACAGCAAATAAAAAAATCCTCTCGTAAATAACCAAGCGAGAACTGAGTTGCGACACTATTTCTATGAACAAGTAAACATATCTCAAAAATAAATAATCCAGTCAGAGTTAAATGTTCAGTTTTTTGAAAAGATCCCTGCAAGAGTGTTGTCTTGATTTTCCTGCCAAGCACCTTAAAATTCTTTTATGTGCAATGAATGTGTTCCTAGAATGTATGGAGTTGCCCCAAAAGTGAATCCCATATCTCAAACGAGAGTCCACTTGTGCATGGTAGAAGTTCATTAACTGTTCATGAGTTAAAATAGTCTTCAAATTGTAGATCTAGTACTAGAATGAATTAAGGTTAGAAGGTTAGATATTAATGATACGCAATGCGTTTTGAACTTGAGATTTTTGTCTAGTTCAATACGCAGGAATTTCACAGTATCACAGGTTGCAATTTCTTGACTAAATAGTTCAATCTTGAAGTCCTCACTGTGATATTGGGCTGTCTGAAATTTAACAATAGTTGTTTTGCCTGGATTGAATGATAATTTATTTGACCAAAACCACTTCATCAAAGACTAATATAGATTCGCATTCATTTTGTAAGGTGTTGATAGATTTGTTAAAAATAATCAGTGATATATCATCAGTATATAATGTAAATTGTATCCTAGGAAATATCGTACCGATTTCATTAATCAGTGTCACTATTTTCCCTGTTTGTCATAACACGCCATAATCGTATTCGAACTTAGCTCCCTTTTGCCTAATAATGGTTCAAAACGGTGGTACCTCTTGTAAATATTCAACACCTGGTAGATGAGTGGAAAGAAATCTAGCAATGGACTTTTATTTTCATTGCTCTTGCAGCTGAAATAATTCTCAGGAAAATAGTTTTGTAGGTCATTTATACTATTCTATATTCGCCCTTAACCCTACATTTTAAAAGATTTACTTCAATAATGCACTTTTTGGAAGAATTTGATTTTTGCGTCTAAGATAAACATCAACCATTTCTCATTGAATTTCGATATTTCAGCTTCATGGACGGTACTATTCGTTTCCAGACGATAGGTAACCTGAAAAATGGGAATAATGTGTTTATTTATCCAACAATGCGTAACCCCCAGTAGTATAACTATATTATATAAATTCAAGGCAGTCAATACTGCTACTAATCTAATTTCAATTATGCTGATAACATAATAATAATAATCTATGATAATAATCACAGAACTTTCACAATACATTTTATTTCAGAAGCGTTTGGCTACACGATAACTAGACCTACTCGTTGAAAAACTTGTTTTACTGTTGCATATCGTAGATGTTTGAAATAGCAATAATAATGAAAAAAAATGGCACTGTAGAAAATTTGAATATTCGATATTTCAGAAATATAATGTGCATGTCACATGTACATGTTTTTTATCTATCCTTAAAGGTATCTTCGCCTTGGAAAGCGATACAACGATTAAAGTGGTTATACAATTTTTCGATGCCATTTTTATAGTACGATTTGTCTTTAGCCTCGATATAGGCCTTAGTTTAGACATTGACCTCTTCATTGGCGCTGAATTTTTTTCTAGGGAGCATTCTCTTGAGGTTTGAGAACATGAAAAAATCGCTGGATGTCAGATCTAGAGAATACAGTGAATGCGGAAGCAATTGGAAGCCCAACTCTTGCAATTTTGCCATCGTTTTCATTGATTTGCAACACAGATGAAACAGAGCTCTCTTTTTCTTGAAATGGTGCCGTTTTTCCGCGATTTCGTCTTGCGAACGCCCCAATAACGCTATGTAATAGCGATGAATATTATACAATGCGCATCCCAAAATACTGATACCATAACTTTGCCAGCCAACTGTTGCGTTATTGCACGCTTTGGAGTCCTTTCACCACGTGCATTCCACTCAGACGACTTATATATCGTATAAGTTTGAAATGTCCTTATAGGATGAAACTGCAGTAACGTTAGTTACAAATAAAAGTGGTAGATAACATAGAAAGTTTAATTCCTTTTTTCTTCATTATGATTTCCTACCACGCAGTAACGGCTACATCCATCAATTAATCGATTAATTAATCATCATCTTCATCACGAACGAGTCTCTGTGATCAGCTGTGATGGCGTCATGGCAACAGAATTCAGAGTGGGGACGGGGTGAGAGAGTAATAGATAAAGAGAAGAGAAGAGAGAAGAGAAAAAGTAAATAGAGAATAGAGGAATAGAAACTAGGAGAGAAAAATATAGGTATCACACAGCTGCACGCATTAAACTTTATCGACGAATTTTTGTCATTTCGGCTTGCGGAAATCGTCAGATTATATATTTTTCGTTATCCTTGAATTATTTCCTCCAAAATCAAAAAGTTGCTACGCTCGAGAATGATGAAATGTCGTTCTTTTTTTACAACTTTGCTGCCCTCCCCTTTCTTTACGCCACTCTCAAATTGTCAGATTACTGGAATATACACTTTTTAGCAGGTAATTTACTCACCCTACCTTAATCTGACGCGCTCGAAAATTCCTGATGGTTTATTTTTTTTACTAATCTGATCCTTTATCCCTCACAGGCAGCCTTATATATATATATGGGGCTCATATTTGATGGAGGTACTTATCCGGGTACAAGGTATCCCCCTGTATATTAATCTTCCGCACTTTAGTAAATCCCGAAATTCCCGTTTGTGCTCCCCTATTATTATAGCTAAGTAATCAATTTTAAATAGCATGGGAGCTTGATTATTCAATAACCTTCCACCTCAAAAAAAAGGAGAGGAAAGTTTACATGTTTTTAAAAAATTATTGAAACAGTTTCTGTTGGAAAAATGTTTCTATTCAGTTGCTGACTATCTCAATGAATGAATGTATGTAACCGTTTTGAATTGTTTAACTTTTTAAGTAGGTGTATGTATTATGTATTTTTATATATTTGTATTGGTGTAGTGCTATGAAAAAAAAACTTCTCGCCAACCACTACCATCTTATCGAGTACTTCGATAACTACTCTCTCATCGGAAGTACCTTCGCCAATCACGACCAGACATAAACGGCCTTCATCGACTTTATCGAATCGCGAGTACCCAATTTCGAGTTACGTTGGCAAAAGTGTTCTGATTCAAATGGCGCTTCTTTTGATCAAATTGAATGAGTATTCACTGAGATCTCCCAAAATAAAGTAGACTCATGAAAACGGACTTAATGCAACCTAATACTTGTGATTCTATAGTTTGAACAGTCCTTTGGAGGACTATAACTCTGAAAATAATGTAGTACACCGAAATTTTTCTTTCGGATTCGCAATCTACTCTATCCAAATGTATGTCTGCAGACACATTTCGCAAAAATTTTCGATGTCTCATTCAATATTCAGTTGAATTCATTTATAGAAAGCCAAAAGCTTCTATTGCGTTATCAAAATGGCTTTAGAAGCAACAACTACAACAATTGCAAACTTGTGTACGAACATCTACAACACACGTTAATAGGTACGACCTAGT
Source organism: Leptinotarsa texana (assembly GCA_015342105.1). Lineage (NCBI taxonomy): Eukaryota > Metazoa > Arthropoda > Insecta > Coleoptera > Chrysomelidae > Leptinotarsa > Leptinotarsa texana. Next base: position 3,590 of record WOGN01003188.1, read on the forward strand.
TAATCCTTAGCTCGCACAAGTTTCGACTTCTGAGGGTTGTTGTTCGTAGGGGTGTGACAGTTGGTTAACAGAAAACAGATTTTAAACAGATCTACGATGCATTACATGGGAAAAAGCGACCGATAACCCTATGCTTTGATCTTTGTAGGGCATTTGAAACAATCAATCATACACTCTCACTTGATAAATTGTACCGTATTGAGATGTGGCAAATAATTGCATTACTTCATACTTGAAAGATAGGAAAATAAGTAGTAGTCACGAAACAAAGTAAGTCAGAACCGAGAGCAATCGATATCAGTGTACCGCAAGGATCTATCTTAGGTCCCGTTTTATTCATCATCTTTATGAATGACTGTCCTAATGCAAAAAATATATTTATGTATGTTGATAATACAAATATACTGGTCTCATAAACTAACACATGGGGTGCAGTGGAGAGGGCAAATATCACTGCAAATGAATTTCATAAATGGTGTCTTTATAATGGGCTACTAGTAGATGTATTTAAAACTTTTTATGACATTTATAACGCAAAATGTGAACAATGATGTTAGTTATCTGATAAAAATCAATAATGAAAGCATTTAACGAATGAATTCTATGAAATCTCTTGGAATTATTATGGACCATAAGATGACATGACAGGAACACATCAATCTTCTTTCGAGAAAATTAAGCACTATGTGCGTTATAATCAGACAGCTACACAGAACAGTGTCTTTGAAAGTATCAAATTGGCATATTGTGGACTTGTCCAGTCCTTATAAACATATGATCTGAATTTTTGAGGCGATTCAGTTCATGTCAACAAAATATTTGTCATGCAGAAAAAAATTAATAAGTCCATGGTGGGAGCTCATCCAAGGACTCCAGTCAAACAATTATTTTCACAGCTACGAATTCTTACACTGCCTTCACTGTATATAATGCAAATTATTTTAAATATAAAAAACAAGAAGCTTCAATGTTATCAAATAGTTCTATTCACAAATATTCAACTAGAAAGCGTGAAAATGTACGTCAACTTTTCTCCAGACTAACGATTGGGCAAAACTGTTATATTTATCAAGGTATACGGTGTTTTAATCGTTTTAAGGAACGCTCTTCACAAATACCTGGAAGAAAACGTATTTTATTTTTCATATACATTTTTGATATAAGTGTATGTGCATTATTATATTATTTTATATTATCACTATGTTTTCTGATTTTACTATTGTTCCTTCATTTATGAACAGACGGTTCTTCTTTTAAGTATACACTTATTTTATGTTTCAATTTTTCTTGACTTTAATATCATACTTATTTTGTGTTTGTACTGCTGTAGCTTGTAGGTTTTGTTATGACTTGTCCAATAAGTTTTTAAGATGTGTTTTTTATACATTTGTATGGACCTCGGTAATGAATAGATTTGATTTGATGAAGATACGTAAGAACACACAATTTTTTTTCGGCGAGTGCGCTATACGAAATTTCTCCAACTCATAATAACAACAAGAAACCCGTCAGCTTCGTTAAGAAGCCGGATTTATTTAGTTGAGTTCGAATAAGTTGAATGGGTAGAAGAAACCCATTCACTTTGGACCTACCTGCGTACCTACCCAAAAATTTTGTAATCGAGGTTATTTTTGAATCAACATTTTTCTCAGAGAACATATTGAGAAATCACAAAAAAATAGATATCTGAGATATCATTTTCTTGATATTTATTCGATGGAAATTCATACAACTTCACTTACCTACAGCCTCGCATCCTGTATCTCCGTTCATTGTTTGAAAAGTCACCAAAAATGAAAATGTGACACCCATAGAAAGTGCATATCCAATGAAGCACTTTTTGTGTATTTCTTTCACCTTAAGTATGAACCAGTAAATCATAGCAGAGCAAAAAAAACACACTGTGGATAAAATGAGAACTGAAAGAAAAATAATTATTGAAGAAGGTCCTTTGAAAATAAAGATTGATAGATCGATAGATATACTTTATCAACAATCATGATATACACATTTGTACAGCACAAGTCGAACAAAAAATAATTCAAAAACAAACCAAAAAGTAATATGGAAAACATGTAAAATATGAAAAATGTCACGGTCATCAATACAAACTGATATTGCTAATGCAGATATGCACTACAAATACATGCGCACATTAATATATTGAATGAATACATTGTAAATTGAAATATCTAAAATGAAAGAAATTTATTAAAAAATTGACGAATAAAGACTTTTTTCGAATTACTTCGGACACAATATTCTCTTGTCTTTTTACTTTTTAACTGACTCAGTAATGTACGCCTATGGAACAGCAACATAAAAATTATTCATTACTCTGCTACTTAAAGAAATTGATTATAGTAGATATCGAGAAAAAATGTTGAGAATGAAATCTACCAAAACGTTTGTTTTTACTGTCAAGACTAATTTTGCATCGTGTAGTTATCACGGCGTTTATCAATAATGGTGTAACTTGATAGAACATTTGTTTCTGACGACGCGACCTACAAAGTATAAAAAGCTACTTTTATGTAACATTAACACTATGAACGAATTATTCCCACAGGGTCTGAGGAAACAAAACAGTTTGGGAATTCATTTTCATATTCTCATATCTCATCTTATATTTTAATACTTTTTTCAGTGTTCAACAAAAATGTATGAGTTTCAAATTTACTAAAAAATTACTACAAAAATCGTCATGATAACCAAATACGGTTATAAAAACAATATTACCTTTTACAGTGATTGTGAAAAATAAAGAATAAGCAGGATATAATTTAAACAATTTGGTTTGTCAAAAGTCAGACTGAATAACAATAATTTATTTAGTAATATAGGTAATCATAATAAAGAAAAGATAATTTAATTTTTCTATGTTTTTACCACTTTTATTTGTAACTAACGTTACTGCGGTTTCGTCCTATGAGGTTATTTTCAAACTTATGTTACATTAGCCACTATATAACACCCCTGTTGTTAATAATAGAGGTACTTAGCTTTATTGAGTACCTGAAATTTGTTTACTGGTGACAATATGTTAATTTGAAAACTGGTGAGTAAATTAAATCGATTTGATCATTTATGCTTGTGGATTCCAAATAATTGAGTTTGCAACCCTTCCTTGCATAGTGCAAAATTTCCGTATCGTTTAGATTCGGGAACTTGTGGTTGCATTCCAAGGAATGGTTTGAAAACGTCGAATCATTTTTACTTAGTCTGAAGGACCTTTCATGTTCAGCATACCGTTTTTGGAAATTTCGAACACAGTATCCCACATAAACACTATTACACTCCGGGCACTTGAGCTAATTTACAACAATCAGAATAAATTCGAGTTCAATGTTTTCAGAAAATCTAGCTATACAGGCATTACCATCCCAAGTGATTCTTTCCATCCAGACAGTCATAAATTAGCAGCCTACAAATCAATGTTGCACAGAGAATTCTCACTGCTTTGTCTGCTAACAATCTAGCTAGGAAAATTGATATAATTACGTAGATAGGCCATAACACTGGTTTAAACGCCGATAAAATCCAGAAGTTACTCAGAAAACAAAGCCCTTAATTCATTCACAGATTAATATACCCCAAGGTAAAACAAACAGAAATCAAGAAATAGGTAACACTAATATATTTTGGTGAAAGAACAGAGATAATTGCGGGTTTCTTCAGAAAATCAATGCGGAAGTGGCATTCAGACCACATGCCAGGTTATCTGGTTTCCTTTTTAATGCCAAAGATAAAGTGGACAAGTTGGAGAAATCTGGAGTTTATAAGCTTAAGAGTCCGGAATGTAATAGTGTTTATGTGGGATAATGTGGTTGGAATTTCCAAAAACGGTACGATGAACATGAAAAGTTCTTCAGACTAGGTAATAATGATTCGACGTTTTCGAACCATTCCTTGGCATGCAACCATAAGTTTCCAAATTTAACGATACGGAAATTTTGCACTATACATGAAAGAGTTGCAAACTAAATTATTTGGAATCCTTGGAAATTCACAAGCATAAACATTGCGGGTGCAACCTGTTAAATAATCAAATCGATTTAGTTTACTCACCGGTTTTCAAATTAGCATGTCCACATTGTCACCGGTAAACAAAATTTAGGTACTCAATCAAGCTAAGTACCTGTGTTATTACTTACAGTGCTGTTATATAAGGGCTAATGTAATCTATCATTGTATAATGTATAAGTTTGAAAATGTCCTCATAGGACGGAACTGCAGTAACGTTAGTTACAAATAAAAGTGGTAGAAACATGAATAACCAGGAAAATGTTTTGGTGAATCAAAAAAGCAATCTGGAAGAGTAGTTGGAAACTTTCAAAAAACAAGATTTTCATCAAGCTGTTTCATGAGAATAAGAGTGTTATAAGAGAATTGACTCAATCTAAGGTGCTTTATTTCATAATTGTTCAATCTGTCGAGTTGTTATATTCGTGTCACTTTCGATGGAAACAACAATTTGAGATCTGTGGAATTTTTCCTTAAAAATCATGCAGTTAGGCAAAGAATCAAAGTTCATATTGCGATAACTGACATAATCAAAAATATTAATTAAATTTATCGATACTACTTACAAGGAAGATAAACGAAAATCACTTCGGCAGTGTCCACATTCTCCCCAGATAAGCATATAAAAAAAGCTATTTTTCCATTAGATTCAAATGCACAGTAGTTTTCAGAAGAAACGAAGGGAAGCACTGGCTTGCCATTGAAGTGTTCAATGAGGGAAGCGTTGGAGGTGATTCCAAGAATGTCACCAAATTCGTCGACAAATCTGAAAAATAAATCACTACATCAATTGTGAAGTCGATCCTTTAGAATTCAATATAAGTTTATTTGAACGTTCATCTACGTCACCGAGTTGGAACTTGTTGAGCGAAATGCCTATATCAAAGCCGCAGAGATCAATTCTTTGAAGTTTGATAAAAAAGGCTCAAGTCAATATTACACCGTTTTGGGGTTTTTGTGGAGCTTAAGTCAAAATTTCATGCTCTCTCGATTGATATAAACGGCTTGAGTCTAGACAGTTTTTGCGCCACACAATTTGCTTTGGTAATAGGGAATTAAGTCAGTAATTTAGAATGATGTTTGATATTATAGGCTTTAGTCAACATGCGCCCATTGTACCAAACAAAGAATGAATGCTTCTCATTCTTTGTCAATATGACAAAAGCCTGTGAGATCTCTGGTCTCACAGGAGTAGCTTTCATTGCCGGATTCATAACTAGCAAGGAAAAGCAAGTCATTCGACATAGGAAACCGGAATGTGCGAAAAATCGAGAATTGACGTACCAATATTCTTTTGAAATAAACGGAAGAAGGATTGAGGTGTGCAGGGACTGTTTCTGTCGAACGCTTGATGAGAAAGATAAATTTATTAGAACTGTTTTGAAAAACAAATCACAAAAGGCATCAGGAATTACACAAGAGGATAAACGTGGAAAACAATCGACTGTAAATAAAAAAGTCGAGTTGAAAATAAATGATGTTGAGGCTCATATAAATTCATTTCCGGCGCATGAAAGTCATTATACTAGAAAAACGAATGACAAGAAGTATTTGCAGTCTCATTTGAATCTACGGATTATGTACGATTTATACAAAGAGGGTGTCCTACAATTTATGAACAAGAATTTCACAAGATGAAGTTATCTTTCAAGAAGCCTTATGTAGATACGTGCGTCAAGTGCGACACACTCAACATGCGATTGAAAGTTGCTTCTGATTTAAATAATATAGAAGAAGAAACAGATGTAGAGAATCTTCTGAAAGGCCATCAAGATGAAGCTGCGTTAGCTTATGCTTCCAAAAGAGGGGATAAACTTGAGGCTAAGAATGACACTACGAAGACATGTTTTTTTTCGATCTCCAGCAATGCTTGCCAATTCCGTTTCTTGGCTCTTCGGTGGTTTTCTACAAGCGGCAGTTATGGACCTATAACCTAACCATACACGACAATGCTACTGGAGAGTCAACCAACTACATGTGGCACGAGGCAATGGCAGAAAGATGAGCAAATGAAATAGCTTCTTGTCTATATTATCATTTAGGCAAACTTTCCGATGAGATAAAAGAGGTTACATTTCATTCTGACACATGTGGTGGCCAGAATAAAAATAGTCACGTTGCGGCAATGATCCGTAAAGCAATTTGTGATTTCCCGCACTTGAATTGCATCAACGACAAATTTCTGATACCAGGTCACACGCACATGGAATGCGATTTTGATCACTCCATGATAGAAAAATGAAAGAAAAAAATTGACTTCCAGATCTTTCATCCACATGACTGGTACCAACTGGGGAGGTCAACTGGAAAAAAAAACCTTCGTATTTCACGAAATGAAAGAGTTTTGCAAATCTTCTTACAAATCTACTTGTTGCTAAAAAAGAGGATATGTCTGGGGAGCCATTCAAGTGACATTATATATAATGGCTCCAATATAGAAGACATGAGATAGGAATTCTTAATCACGAAACCTTATTGAATTTGGATGATCCATTCATTTCTGTGAGCTTTCTACGACGTGGAAGAAACGCGATTTTGAAGCAGATTCCATTGGAATAGGAGTATAAAGCCATTATTCCTATTTCAGCAGAAAAAAAGAACGATATGGTTGCTTTATTTCGTTTGGTTCCGTCAGTTTTTTATGAATTTTATTTGAACTTGCCAACCTCAGAAAACGCTATTGATCAAGATCCAGGCCTTGAAAAAGTTCTGTTAGATGATTAGTGGAACAGGAATGTCACATTATTTGAACCTAAATTAACATTATTAGGTATAATTTAGGTATAATTAAATTAACATTTAATTATACCTAAATTAACATTGTTATAATAATAAAGTTCGTTGTTTTTGTACACTTTGGCGTTAATGGCCTCACAATTGAAGTCTTATATGCCCTTGTAAACCCTTTTTTTTCTCGACCAAATGTGCTCAAGGTCTTAGGTCATTCATATTTCAGGTAAGAGGTTGCACTAATATAATATTCTTCATTGCATTTTGTTCAACCATTCGAGTACAAGATAGATAAATTTGGTATTCGTGGTTCAATAACGCGATTTATGACATACCCTTGAAAGTTCACTCTTGATTTCTGAACAAACGAGATTTTTGACTTAATCCCTTTTTACCAAACCTCAAAGAATTTCCTCCTGCTGCTACACAGGAATAACCCAATGGACGGGGTTTTCTCCAATAACATTTGAGATGTTGGCTTTTTGAAGCACTTTGGCCTTTTCAGGTAAAGTGGGCTGAAGTCAGAAAGTGAGGGGTTCATCGTGACTTGTCAAGATAAGCTGATGGATATAGAGGTCCTTGACATGAAATGCAGTTTCTAGCTAGTCGCCTGAGACCTATATATCCAGCGTACTTGGTCCCAGCCTAAATTCATATTCATGACTCCCGAGGTTTTGACAAAAAACAGGTGACCAATTCATCAGAACTACACATTTTTCCGCTCCTTTCGATAAAGCTATTGGGTTAATTCAAAAGTATGGTCCGTTTTAATGTGTTTTTGTAGCCCTATTTTTCAATAAATATGTATTCTACTATGTCGTGGTGTACACTGATCGATAGAAAATGTTGTCCCCTATTCATTGGTGCTGTTTATTTCATCCAAATTTTAATTTTTTTAATCTTTTCATCTTTGTATGATATCGAAAGATTCTTGGCCAATTTGCTACAAATTCAAATTGAACCAAATCACCGCCAGAACTGTCCAAAATTTTGTTCCGGAGATGTAAGCCTCGAATATGTTCCTCGAAGTGGTCGACGTACAGTAATCCAGGACCCTGATGGTCCAGGATATCACAAACGTGTGGGATGGTAGTTTCTCAAGTTCTGAGAGTTGTCGTTCGTATGGGGGCGGCAGCTGATTAACGAAAAAAAAACAGATTTAAACAGATGGTTTGAAACGTATTGGACACGTCAAATAGCCCCAAGATTTTAACAATCCACAGAAATTGTCACTTTTTGAAGTCTGAACTGTACTTTTGCGCAACCAAAACTATCCTTTTTTGATAGGATCGTCACGTTTGATGAAAAGTGGATCTTCTACGGCAACAGGAGCCGTTGAGGACATGAATAACGCCATTGCCTTTGATGCCCTAGCACGTAGGTCTTACATCAGGTACCTTCCCTCTATCTGGTGCCACCATTGCCGAGGGAACCCCTACTCCTCCGTTGAGGTCAGTAGTTAGACACCCAGGCACCTCCCAGAGGCGAAAACTCACCAAAAAAGTAATAGTTACTGAATGATGGTAAGCGGCTGGTGTGCAGAGTTCTATCATGAGAAATCGACGAAATGTACCGAAAAAGACGTTAGCAGCAGCCGGTACTGGTCAACAGAAGGTGTCTGATAGTGTTCCACGACAACTCTTATCAACACGTTTCGTCCGAAAATTAAACGAATTGAGCGTCAAAGGTCTGCCTCAACCACCATAACCCCCAGAACTTTCGCCAACCGACTACCATCTTTCCGATAACTTTCTCACCGGTAAAACCTTCCCCTATCAGGATCAGGCAAAAACGGCCCTCGCCGACTTCATCAAATCCCGAGTACACAATTTTCATTCCGACGGAGTTGAACGACTTTTGTTACGTTGACAAAAGTGTACTGATTTTAATGACGCTCACTGAGATATTACAGTTTCAAGTGACTCATAAAAACGGACCCGGTAACTTCCCCTTCGATAATTCATTGAAAAAATATACAAAATTACGCTTCGTCTGCTCTTGTCATATCGCGGCGGAATGTAAATTAAGGAAGATGTAATTTATATGCCATTGAACGAAACAGGTAAGCCCGTGGGTGCCAGTTGAATGGACAGGATTGAATGGAATGGGTGAGTTACATACAAGTGAAATTATCGAGGTTGAGAGGAATACGACGTCTTTAATCTATCTTACAAATATGAAATTTGAATTCATTTTCCCTACGTAAAAGAATCTAGTAGGCACTGTAAGAAAACAAAATGTGCGGTCTTTTCAGTCGAACTTTATGTGTCAGTAAAATTTACAGTGTGGACGTAAATAGTCTCCCCTCCGTCCCTTTTTACCATTGAACAGGGCAAGATATCAGAGTCGAACAAAATATATGTGGTACAAAGTTTGCTCACTTTCACCACTTGCTCTTTTAGGGCTCATTTTTCCACTTCCCTTTAGATCTACTACTTCAATTTCGTCAATGTATATAATACAGTGAGCCCTTTGTCTCGCCTCTTTGAATAAATATGTCACTCTTGCTCCCAAACCCCCAATCAATTCAATTTTGAAATAGAATAATTTCGTCTCGTTGACTGAAAGGAAAGGTTCATTAGCCTCGACTACCACAGCTTCAGCTAGAAGGGTTTTTCCACAACCAGCAGGTCCCAACAGAAGATCACCTTTAGGAATTTTCGCACCAAGATTTTTGAAGTACTCAGGTCTTTTGAGGTGATCTACAAACTTCATCACTTCTTGTTTTGCTGCTTTTAAACCCGGAACATCAGATAAATGAACTCCCTTTCCAGAACTAACGAGTGGGCCAACTAATGTAAATTTTGCCCACCCGAGTTGCGTGAATGTATCCATGAGTAAGGCAATCTGAATGTATCCATTTGTGATGCACTGTTTGGAACCTTTAGTGTAGTAATGAATATTACTGGAGTTCTATTTCAATACCAAACCGTTATTTTAACACCCCGACACGGGTTTTGATCACCAAGTGATCACCTTCAAGAGGAAGATCAATCTGGGAAGAGGATGATCAAACAGTTGATATATATGGAGATTAAACATATTCCACATAGACGCAGTTCTTCAAATGAAAGGGTTCTTAAATAGTGAAGTTCAAGATGTACTGAGTTGAACCTTTGGTATAGTAATGAATATTACTGGAGTTTTTCCCCAACAGTAAACCGTCATTTTGACACCTCGACACGTGTTTCAATCACCAAGTGATCATCTTTAAGAGGAAGATCAAAAACTGTTTGATCTTCGTTTTGGTATTGGGGAACAAAACTCCATTAATATTCAGTGACATTCATGTCTCCAATCAGACAGATGGCTCTTTTCTGGATGGAATCCAGCAGCTTCACGGTATGTTCAGGGGCAGAGCTCCATACAATCTTTCGAGAAGCAGTATTTGCAATTCCAGCGACATGATTGTGCCAAGCCATATTAGTGTTCATTTTAACTCCCAAAAAACTTATCAAGGCTGAAAGAGGAATTGTCTGCCCTGACATTATTACATCCGGTTCAGAGACATATATCTTTTTGTAGAAAACCAATGCCTGGGTTTTTGTGGCATTGAAATGAACCTGGTGACTTTCACCCTCATTTAAAATCACTCCTAGTTCCTCTTCAAGATGTTGAAACTCCTGTTACCGGTGAAGATGTGCATTCGACCAGACAAGTGCAATATATTGGATTCTTGGTTTTTCCAATAAGTCATTGATATTCAATTAAAAGAGGTTTGGAGACAATATGGTTCCCTGGGGAACACCAGCATTGGTGGTGAAAGTATTCGAGAGATATCCATCGACGGCCTCTTGCATGCTATAGCATCGAAGTTGGCCAGCAAACCTTCATGCCACACACGATCAAAAGCCTTATAAATATAAGTGTACCAGCTGTTGGATGATAGAATATCGATAGATTTCGAAAATTGTCTTGAATATCCTCTCACTCAGCAGATTTGTAATATCATACTTTGCGCAGCTTAGATTGTTCTCCAATATTTATCGGTAATCCATTCAACACATAAATGAGTGTATGGAAACCTTACAATGACTGTGTAAATTTCTGGATTAGTTGTTAAGTATAGATTCATAAAACTAGCATATTCTTTAACACGGTCAGTAATCCTGGTTGGCTTATTTATAATCTGAGTAATTCTTAGTATTTACAATCGTCTTCGGGCGATAACGAGTAATTCCGCTGCTTATTGCAAAAGTGACCTTGTTCGTCGTTGATATTTGAAAATTTGAGCCATTCGATATTGTGGACATCGATGTCACAGAATAATGAAATTTCGGCACTGAGATGATTGATTTGCAGAAAGTCATTATTGTTTGCAAGTGAAGAGAATAGTGCCCTATATTGTGTATCGTTTGATGGTCGATACACGCAATGTATGAATTTTGTTCTTGTTGGCAAGAGAGATTGCTTCGGATAAAAAAATATTCCAAAGTTACGTCTGAATCGGGAACGGAAATCATAGAAAATTAACGGGGTTTGTTGAAGATAACACACCATAATAGTAGGGGAGACCACGATGTAAAATGGAGATTTACTCGAGCGTCATAGAGACATATTAGGTTGCAAAGCTTAGATGATAAGAAGAAAAATATTTTATAATATATAACTTTTCCTCGGTGGGGGAAGCGGCTATAGATTTTTGAATATGTAAAAAAATACTGTTGCATGGACATACTCGAGCGCGTCTGATATTGATAGCATCATTGTCCTACGTATTTTCAATAATGTTCGTATGTTAATCTGATCGTTTGCATGATGCAGGTGGTTGCATGTGAGGGATAAAAGTGAAAAGAAAAAAAAATATTCGAGCGCGTCAGATTTTCTAAGGGGGTGTTAAGTGCAACAAAAAAAGCTCTCATTCAATAATCTATCGATTTCGATCTGACGTAAACTCGCGGCCATTATTATAATGTGCAAAAAAAATTCACCATTTTGAAATACTTAAGCGCGTCAGATTAAGATATATATGGCTCATCTATGTTATATGCCCAGTGAGATATAACATCTATATATTCTAGGCGTGCTGTCTCATAATCTGACGATTATCTAGAGGGATTCAAATCTGACAAATAATTGAAATAATTAAATAATTGAAAAGCTCAGTAAATAGCATGCAAATAAATAAGTGTATGTTTTTTAGGTACAATACTTGTATGTATAAGAAAAAAATTTTTAAAAAATGCTCAAAAAAATTAATTTTTTTATAATCAATTGATCAATTAATCATCATCTTCATCTTCATC
>WOGN01003189.1:0-15588 GCA_015342105.1 Leptinotarsa texana
ACTTGAAAGGTACTTTAAAATGTTATATGTACATAGTTAATGTCGTGAGATATTTATGAATTTGTAATTTTTCTTTTTTTGTATATTAGGCTTGCCTACTTAATAATAAATAAATAAAAAAGTTTGAATTGATAACTCCTAATACAGAAATTTTTCAGTGATAGCCTCGATACAGACTTGTCAAATCTCAACAATTTTTCACTTGAGGTTTTATCGTTTTACAGTCAGTCATCGCTTCACAGTAAGGCAGTGGACACCGTCAGACTATTATTATCGTGGCATGATAGTGATCCAAGGTATAACACACCAGAAGCTCGCCAAAGAGTGGCAGCTCTATACCTACCACTTTTATCAATTGCCATGGATGTTCTCCCACTGCTTCACCATTTCAGTGCTGACAAAACCCAATATAATAATGAAGATGTCGCTCCCAGCAATATCAATCAAACGGTTGCCATGGCGATCGCTGGAAAATTGCCTCCATCTACTTGCGATACCTTTCCAAGTGTAAGTAAAAGCTCGGTTTTGATTGGCACACATTAACATCCCTTTTTTTTTAGCTACAATCGCGGAAAGTTAGTATCAGTGCAGACATAACGAGGAGTATACTAACTTGTGTTTTGTGGGTTTTGAAAAACATAGAGAGGGACTCCTTATCTCAGTGGTTGGGCGAACTGACTTCGACCAGGCTAGCTACTCTCCTCCATTTGTTGGATGCTTGCGCCAGCTGCTTTGAATATAAGCCCAGAAGGAGGGCTCCACCCCCTTCTGGATATGCCCACGCTCAGGGCACTCAAGATATGAGGTCAAGACTGGAGGATGTCATTCTTGGGCAGGGCTCTGCTAGAGAAATGATGCAAAGAAGAAAAGGTAATTGTTGCTTTGAAAAGAATCGATAGTGCTTCTAGTTGAAGATGATCGTTGAATACTTATATAGATATTTTATACAAAGGTCTGATCTATTTAGTGCATTCTTCTACTCTACCTCTCAACACAACTCATCGAAAACCATTAAACAAGTAAATTGAATAATCAATATGTCTTCCTAGATTTTTTCTAAATTACATTTGATTTGATTTTCGATCTTATTTTTTAAGCACTCTGTATTAATAAATAGACTTTTATAAAAATCAAGTCTGCAACTAGGCTAACAAATGTTTCTAATAGAAAAAATTAATTATTGTAATATACTTTAACTGGGTTCATGCTATTTCAAAACTACCAGTAACGGTTCAGTTTGAAATTAAAATTACTATAATTAGACTTGAATGTATTTTAGGAGGTTCCTCGCAAGCAACAGAGAAAGTTCGTTGGAGAAAAGAGCAGATGTTGTACAGGCCGATTTCAGATCAGATCGATCGTCCTCGAGATGATCTGATAAACGACATACATTTAGAAGGGCACTTTGCTACGGAAACCTCTTTCATAATATTGGATACCTTAGAGCGATGCGTAGCTACCATTTCTCAGTGGGACTCGCAACAGCATCTAGTAGGTCTTGCTCTGACAGTTTTGCTGCACGCTCTCGGTAAAAACCAAAGTACTACTGTGTTACCTCACATGTTTGCTTCTCAACGTAGTTTGGTATTCAAGGTAAGGAATATATATATTAGTGGTTTATGAGATAATTGTTATATTTAATTTCCAGTTTCATAGCGCATTATTCGATGAAGAAAGCACACACTGCGCTGACTTATGTCTGCTGTTATTGAAACACTGCGGATCACAAATTGCTTCAGTTCGTTCACAGGCAGCAGCTTCTCTGTATTTACTTATGAGGCAAACTTTCCAAATTGGAAATGTAAGTATTTTTTTTATAATTCTTGTGATAATATTTGAATGAAATCTGCTGGGAAAATCGAATCTCCAGTTTAGTGTATTTTGCGGAACGGCTAACATATTTATTTTTATTTACTTAATTTTGTCGCACCCTGTACCCTCAAAACGACTTCAATATGATTGCGCCCTCTGCGCAATCATATTGAAGGTGTGTGTGGAGTGATGTGTTGGAGTGATGAGAAACGACGAACATGTTGCATACTTATCTTTGTGGTTGATAGTCCGCCCTTTGACTACCCAGTTCAACTTGCGAATTATTCGCTATTTTGATGATAATATTTATGTGTTATCACATCGCATAATATCGTGCTTCTCGATACACTGATTAGCTACGATTCCAAGAACTATTACCAACCTCAGGACTCTGATGAGACAGCCGCAATCCAATCAAGGTAAGTCGTCTTTGAGATATTTTCTTTACCGTTTTGGTACACAGTCCCTACTATTACTATTACCGTTCCGTTACAGTGTATGAACATTATTCATATAGATATAAGGAATCCCATTCTGGATGGTGTGTAATATGAATCTCTGTTTTTGTACTACAAAAACGTGCAGTAAAATACATGTGCAAAGCAAGAATTAGATATTCCCGTAAACCCCCTTTTTTTTAAACAGAAAATGTTAACAGTATTCGCAATTTTTGTTATGGAAACGGTATGTCTAATGAACCTTTTTCCTGAAGTACGAAAAATCACTCACTAGCAGCGCTAGTAGTTCGGTAGGGACAAACATTGCCTAATCCTCATATAAACATATGGTAAAGTTCAATTGAAAAAAAATTTTTTCAACAGAAGAAAATGTTCCTGGGACAAAACTAAAATTTGCAGCTGTAAAGCAAACAATTGAGGTTATATCTCATTATAATCAATGGTAATTAATTATGAAAAATTAACTATTAATTTCATGTTTAGAGCATACATATGAATATTTATTTATTTTTTGCATTGTTAAATCAACTCTCCTTGAAGTGTGTATCCATTTCTTACATCTAACCTCATTGATTGATAAATGGTATAATCGGATATCGATTATCCGACGTACAATTCGCAAAGCAATGTTTTGTTGGCATTATACTAGCACAAAATATTTTTTTATATCAGATTTATATTTTTAAATAATAAATTATTATCACGTAAATAACACTGTTTTACATGTGATTAGTTTTTGTTTGTCCCTACTTCTAGTGTTGCCTCTCGTGACACGTTCGCTGTACTATTCTAGGAAAAAAGTTCATTTGATGAAAACAATTGGCGAACAAAAAGTACGCGTCCTGTCCTGCCATTTCCTTGCCTAAACGAGATATTCAAATGCACAACGCTAATAAACCGAACGTTGGCACCGCCTGCCTCATTACAATAGTCTTTAAAAAATGCATTGACCTCCTAAAGTAAACTGTTAACGTTCTGGCAATTAACAAAAAAATAAATAGTAACCTCAAAATGGCAGACGATCCAAAGTGCATAAGCAAACAAACGCAGAACGGTTTCGAGAAGTTAAATATTTGCCTCCCAAAAAACTTTAAAAACAATTATCAAATTCTTATTTATTAGCCTCGTATGGATCGTTCACACAGTGCATTGGCCCCGATGCAACACCACCTAAAAAAACACAACGTCATTTCTATATCCATCTCTCGCAAATAAAAATGCCATGAGCGTGTTATGTCAGTGGTTAGAAGGATTTATATTTTTGAAAGAATAGTGTGGGTGTTGAAAAACAAAACACGAATTTTCTTATCAAATTTTCTGGGAATTTTCAACTTTCACGTCAACCGTCATTTGCTTCACGAGAAATCAATATTGTTCAATAGAACACGGATATATTTAAATGCGATTGATGTTCTATCGAAACAATTCTACTCCAGATCACTGAGCATCAGAATACTCCTACTGGGTATGAGTGCTTTGAAATGAAATTTTTGTGTGTGTATCCCTGCCGAAAGAATAATTGACTCTGAGCCAGAGTCACTATTGGAACCTTTGAGATACCGGGTACTCTTTCGAAAGCTTTGTCACGGTATCATTTTCGGAGGATTTCAATTCAAATTTCTTGAGAACAAGTATAAATCTTCCACAGCTTCTCGATTTGTTAGCTTGTTTTAATATCGAAGTTAGTGTCAACTCTCCAACAAGAGTGACATCATACTCCGTGACTTGATCATTTTTTTATTAAATGTAATAGGATTTTGAAATAACAGTGGATGACTTGCATTTATCTGATCATTTTGCACAATTTTTATTAATGGAAGATCACATTATAAAAGAAAGTGGTTATAAAACAAAAAATTACTACCTCCGCAGGGATCTCTGTAAAGAAAATATCTCAATATCTCAGGACTACTTAAAAAATGAAAATTGGTCCAAAATGTATGCACTAGACTGTCCAAACTTGGCCTACAATGTTTTCTCAGAGACGCTATTGTATTATTTTGAAATTTCCTTTCAATTAATGAGATTCACTATAAAAACAAGAAATGGCAATGATTATATTATGACACGTGAATTGCAAGAATCAAAAAATAATGTAACTTTGTTTACCTCAATTGCTCAGCAGGATGACAACTACAAAGAAATACGTTAATATTACAGTAAACTATACAGAGAAAAATTAAGTTGTACAAGAAAAGAGTATTATGACTATCAAATTCTGAATTCTGATAACAAATCTAAAGCTACTTGGCAGATCATTATTCAAATTCAAAAACCTTAAAAAAATTGTTCAATAACTGTGAAACTTAAGGATGATGATATTGGAGAAAAAGAACTAGCTAATATGTTCAATGAGAATTTTACTAAATCGTTGATTGAAAACAGGTGCTATGATCTAAATGTCCTTGCACAAAATATGTCAAATAACTTTTTTATATCTTCAGTTTGTCTAAGAGTTGTCCAAATTTTAGGAGTTACATTTTCTCGAATATACTTTACTCTGTCCTAAATTTGTAACTTTGAACAGAAGTACTTTTTTTATTATATCAATATTTTTGTCAAACTTGAAAAATTGTCATTCGAATAATACCCTCGACTGAATAGGGGAGATTACTGGAGTTTTTTTCCAACACCAAACCGATATTTTAACACCTCGACAAGTTTTTCGATCACTAAGTGATCATCTTCAAGAGAAATATCAATTGGTGATCTAAACACGTGCCGAGGTGTTAAAATAACGGTTTGGTGTTGAAAAAAAACACCAATAATATTCAGTAATACACCAAAGATTCCAAACAGTGCATTACATGTGACTAGGGGATGTCAAAGTTGAATTGAGTTTGCATAATGTAATATGCTGATGGTACCTATGTTGTGTTTCTTATTAAAGAATACCCTTTGAAAATTTAGGAAATTTCAATATCTACAATTCACCTTGTCCCAATTTTTTGAGGAAAAGATTTACCGACACACATGGTTTGGGATAATTCCTGAAGGAAATTACAATGATAAAATGTTTTTTTTCCTTTGTCTCGTCCCAATGAATAATCCAGATCCATTGTTGATTTTCATACAATGTAAAGGTTGACCTAAAACTATGAAGACTGGAATGTTATAAGTAATTTCTCTTCATATTTTTATATGTCCCTAATAGGTAATATTTAGTGATTTTCATTATTATGTTTTACATAACTTACAGTAAAATCACCGATAATCAGATCCTGAATCAAGGGTTATTGAAGAGAACAAAAGTACCGAACATTTCGTCTGCTACTGCGGTAGACATCATCAGAGGTACCAATATGGAAGGACTGCAATGACTGAAAGTTTATACCAAGGTTATCCCGAGAAGTATACCTGTCGCAGTAGCAAATGCTTGTTTATTCGAGTTTTTGTTCCGTGAGCTACAGAACGGATAATAGTCTGAGTAGATTTATTAAAAACATTAAAGACAAAAACTTTGGTGTCGGATAGATAAGGTGTATATAAGCTGACTTGTGGCTCTTGTCCAAAACTGTATATTGGACAAAGATAGAGAACATATTCTCAAAGAATTAAAGAGCATAGAAGTAGTTTTGTAAGTAGGAAGGCCAACTCGCAAACCACCTTTAAGGAGAATAACATGATTTCAATCATGAATACGACGTGTTACATTTAGAAGCGGAAAATTTGAAACTAAATAGTTTAGAAATCAATAGATTTGTGAATTAGGGTAATTTCCTGAATAACCAAATAGGAATTAAATGAGTCCCCGTTACTATTCCTTCAAATGGGGAAACTGGAACATAAGCTCAGGTATATTTCATCAGTTCGGACTTCCATTGTCTAATCTAATATAAATTGATTTGAAAACCGAAAATAACAATTTTATTAAACAAAAACTGAATTTACAAAAAATTAACATACAAGCTACAACCAAACAAATAAAATTAAAATATTAATAAAAGCTGAAAAATAAAGAGTAAAACATTATTATTAGCAAAAATGAAAAACAAATTGAAAAAATTAAAGAGGTTTCAAACCAAGTTATGTCACGACGTTTAGATTGTTAGTATCCACCATCGTCTTCGGGTGAAAACTGTCCGAACTGATGAAATACACCACAAAACATTGTCAACCACCTTCAAACATAAGCTCAGATAATTCAATTCATCACAAACTCAGGTTCACATAAAACATCAAATGGCTAAGAAAAACTCACGTACTTGAAATATAGGTACTTCAAATTGTGAACCAGGGTATATAAAGCATTGAATATGTAGAATATGGTTAGTAAAGACAAGCCCGAAGAAGCCATTATATGGAGAACCACGTGTTGCGTATTTGTAAAACTGTTTAGTGAAAATCTCACGATAAAGTGTTTTTTGAACACGTTAATTATGGATTTTCATCAAGTATCAGTCAGTTCCATAATATAAATTGACCTTTGTCGACTTGACCGTATCCCAAGCACCCAATTTTTATGCTGACGGAATTATTCGACTTGTGTAACGTTGACAAAAGTACACTGATTGAAAAAAATGCTTTTTTCAATTGAATTGAATAAGCATTCACTGAAACATTACAGATTGAAGTAGATTCATAAACACGGACAGAACTTTCGGAACAGTAACCAGCTACGGTTGTATATCACTGAAAAAGACATTGACCGAGTTCGTTTGCATTTTTGGAATGGATTGCTTTTAAGTACTATTGGTTGATACCTATATATGAAGGAAAATCATTCATGACCTTCATGATAAAAATATCCAATGATTCAATCAACTACTTTTATATCAACTGTTCTGCTATTGAAAGACTATCTTCTCTCTTGAAGAGAAATATTCAATAACATCACAATTCCTGCTGTGTATACCATTTACATGAAGTCAACTCTTGTTATAATTTAAGTGATCGACCTACATGCTTTATCCAGAAATAACGCTCGTGAGACGGTTTTAAAACTGACCTTGATTTACCATTCTGCACTAAAAGTAAATTTTTGCCAGGTTTTTCTATGTAATGAATTTGAAAGTGGTTTTTTAGTTTATCAGCTGTCTTCTCCTACAAATGACAAACCTCAAAATTTGAAACTTTGCGTTCTGGGCGTTATTAGTTATTGAAGAATAAGTAAATGTTGAAGTTTCTGCATATGCAGTTTGGAACTGTCTATTGTTTTCTGCATTTTTGCAGATAAAGACTATAACTTTTATCTAATTTCTACTGATAGTTTTATTTGTTACGACCGGTTTTATATTATTAAACAATTCTCAATTAAACGACGCAGTTTGACTAACAAATACTTAAATAAACAACTATATTGTCAATGAAATGTATGTAGGTTATTTAAACTTGCACCTGAAAATTTTCACGAAATAAACAGGTCATCGATCGAATAAGTTTAATTTTCGTATAATAACGTTGATAATTGAGAATGATTGGATAATAAGGATAATAAAGAAGATATTATCAACATTTTCACAGATACCTGTGTCTTAGTATTTAAATTAACAAAACTACAATATCCAAATATCTGCAAGAGAAATCCACTCTGTATAATAATTCTTTGACGTAGATTTCCATCATTACCTGTGATTCATGAATAATATTTAACTAGGGATATCCTGTCTCTAGAACAGATAAGCATCGAGAAACCCAACTTGATTGCAATATCGCGAATCTAACCTTAATTGCATAAAACGAAATACAAAACCCAACAAATAAAAAACAACCGCACAAAAAAACATTTCAAACCCAACCCTGTCCTTGTCCGCTAAAAATAAAACTGTTTTCGTCTAGTCACTATTATTGCATAGATAGCGTTTATAATGTGCAAAACATGGGTTTAATAACCGCCAAAAATGCATCGGGTGGGATACCCTGCCCGCGAGTGGGTGTCTCTTTCTACAGCTTTTGAAATTTCGCGTCGAACAGAGATGGATGCAAGGTCGCTTGTCGCAGGAATATATGCATTTGACATTCGCATTTCGCAAAGTCAAATAGCAATGGTTTGGACAAGGAAAGGAATAGAAAAATGTAATGAACTTGGTTCCTAATATCTTTAGGAAGCGGTACATTGGCGTGCCAAAAGAAGTGAGAGGAAGGTAAGGAATTTTTGACAAAAATCAGTACAGTATATAAATTATTCATGATAATTTCAAAAGAAGCACTTTTTCCAATCACCATAAATTAAATATTCTTCTCGACGCGCATTTTACTAACCAAATTGGCGTTTTCAGGAGACGAAGAAAACTTTTTTTTTGAGAGAAGGGCTTGTTTGGGATTTATTCTTCGCTAGAGGTTCCTTTTCCAACTTTCACTTATCCATGATAAAGATTAATGAATTTTCGAAAATTTTATTCAAGACGTGTTTCGTTAAAATGCAGCTTGATCAGATGTACTGGTGCATCAAACTATGCCACAATGTACTCGTATTTTATATGAAAGAAGTTGATTGACAAAACTCAAATAGATAAATGGTCAACTCTGATTATTTATAGATAATAATAATAATATAATAATAAACGCCTTTTATTGTCATTCGAGAGCAGTACATAATTGGGTCATTCATAGACTGTTGGCGAAGTCTAGCTCAAAGTTATTCTACTTAACCAACAGAGGGACATAACCCAAGAAAAAAATATGAAATAAAATAAGATACAAATCATAACTTGTAAACTAAATTAAATTATGGGTGCATACATAGCTAACTATAAAATCATGATAAATTGAAATGGAATATGAGCTGTCAATGAAGTAGTTGAAGTAATTAATATGCCTGTTCGTATAAATATGCTTACTGCTTACCAAGTAAATAATACTTTAATTTATATTTGAACTTATTTATATTATATAATTTGAATTCATCAGGTAGAGTATTGTACATTTGTACATGCAGTTTTGTGCTGAGGCATGGCCAAGGTAGATTTGTGTCTGATATTTTGTGAATGTATTTTGAATCGAGGAATGAATTTATTGATCAATCAGGCGGCTTGGTATCATATAAAAGTTTGTGAGTAAAGGTACCCATGTGGAGTTGCCTTCTATTGTACATATTGAGCCAGTTGCTTTCTACAATTTTATGTGAAATATGTTCATTAATTCTAATACCATAAATCAGTCTTGCGCAGCTAATTTGCACTTTTTGTATTCTATCCTTATCCACTTTTGTCAGGCATCGTCCATAAAGAAAATCACAATAGTTGAAGTGGCTCAGGACAAGTGATTCACACAACGTTCACTTCATTTTAAAACTAAGAATATGACGATTACTGTAAATGAATTTCATGGATGCGAAAGATTTGCCAATACGATTTTTTAAGTGCTGAGAAAAATGCATGTCTGTATCTAATACTAAACCAAGATTCCTGGCTGAGTCACAGATTTCCAGTGGAGTATTATCAATTTGAAGATTAAAACTATTCATATAAGTTCATGAGTTTATTCATAAGTTCATATTATTTTTACTATCGAAATGTAATACTTTAGATTTTTCAGGATTGAGTTTCAAGTTGTGTTCTTCTGATAATGTCTTGATTTTATTCAATTCATCGTTCATGATTTCTTCTGCAGTCTTGAAATTTTCAATACGAAAACTGAGATAAAGCTGTGTAACATCTGCAAAAGCTTGAACTTAACAAAGTTCTATTCCATTTAAAATATCTGCAGCATATAAAATGAAAAGTAATAGGCCCAGTATAGACCCCTGCGGGACACCTGAAAGAATATCAAGTTTGGATGAGTAGGAATCATCAACCAATATACTCTGAGAACGTCTGAGAAAATAATTTTACATTAAAACGCTGATTTATTATCAAAGCCATAATATCTCAATTCAGCACAAAGCAGTTCATGACTAATGGTATCGGAAGCTTTGGAAAAATCAAGTAACACCAAAACACTACTCAAACCTTGATCATAGGCTGTTAAAATATCAGTCTTACAGTTGCCAAAGATGTTTCAGTATTTCTTCCAGGTCTAAAACCACATTAACAATCAGGAAGTAAATTTTTTGAAATGAAATAGTCATACACTTGAGTATATAGAAATTTTTCGAAAATTTCAGATAGAGCTGTAAGCAAGAATATAATTCTCAAATCTGCAAAATCTTTAGGGTTATTTTTTTGGAATAGGTATGCTAACAGAGCTTTTCCATATTACAGGAAAATATAATTTTTCAATGCAGCAATGTATTATAAGGGCAATATATTTATGTAGATATGTTAACTATTGGCATTTCATGAAACAAATTTGATATTGGTGAATGTCTAAGTTCTTGTTAGCCTTCCAAAAAAAATTGAAATGTTTGCCTCCATTGATTTCCAGATATTCCAGTAAGTTTTATTTCTGACCTGTATTTTCTGTATGCAATACTAGCTTTTACTCGCGGCTTCGCTCGCATTTATGCTATCAAATAAGAGTCAGTATAATGGAAATAAATCAATATGAGAACTATATTTTAATGCTTGGCTGGAATTATCAATTTTTAAAAATTATTACCTAACTGAACCTTTTCTTTGTAGGAAGAAGAAAGACATTTGAACGGCCGGGATCGGCTCCTCGGCCGACTGGTGCGTCGTTAATGTCCAAGGCGATCACTGTTGACCATCACCTCTAGTGGCAGTGTCTACCACCCACTGCACCACATTGATTGCCGATTTTCCTTTTCGAAATCCATATTGGCTGGGTAAGAGTCCATTGAGTATCCTCGTCTCCGTTTCAAGCCAGGCTTTAACTAGGTGCTCATATAGCTTTCTTAGGGTGTCAAGAAGGCACATTGTCCGATACTTGCGAGTCTCGGCACTTGGGGGACCTTTCGAGATCAGGGATACTCTTTCTCTTTTCCATTCCTTTGGGAACCCTTGTATCTCCAATAGTCCGTTCAGACAAGATGTTACTTTCGTTGGAATCAAAGAAACAGTTTCCTTCACCGCCTCGACAGTGATTCTATCCGGGCCTGGGGATTTATCGGATTTTAACTTGTCAGCGGCTTGATTCACTTCGGCCAGCGTGAACTTCGCATCATCATTCAATTCAATGTGTATGCTAAGAACCCACGAGTCTTTGGCTAATGGAAAAAATTCTTCCACTACCTTCCACTTCTCCCCCTGGCTTGTGTCGTATGGTATCGGAGAGCGCTTCAATTGACCCACCACCAGCTTATATCCTTGGTCGAAAGGATCTTCCACTAGTTGGTCACACAATTCCTTTCATTCTGCACGTTTGGACTTCCTTATTTCGCATTTGTATAGTCAACTAGATTCCTTATATTCTCTTTCCAGGCCATTCAGAGTTTCTTCCTGCATTTCTTACCTTCTAACCCTTGTAACTAGTATTTTTTTCTTGTTATATTCTCTCATGGCTTCATCTATTTCAGCATTCCACCAATATGGTTGGATGTTCCCTCTGGTACTGCAACTGGTTGTTGCTAGGTCCTGTGCTGCTTTGATTTTAACCGTTAGATCTTGAACGTTTTTTATTTCCGTTCCTTGCGTCATTAGGCCGAAGCTTCTTTAAAGATCCTTTTGTCCATACTATATTTATTATTGGAAGCATTGATTATTGGGATTGTTCCCATCTCAATACCAAAGATGATATATCTGTGTAGGCTCAGCGATTCCTCTTCGTCTAGTTCTATCCAGTTTTTTACTCTCTCACTTACTCCTGATGTTACAGTAATGTCAATGAACGATTTACTATTTCCCCTCACGAAGGTAGGAACGCATCTGTCATTTTTCATCTCCATATCGAGTGAAGCTGTCCATTCGGCAAGATATGACCCATTTTCGTCCATGTGGTTTGATCCCCATGAAGGAGACTTGGCGTTTAGGTCTCTCATTATGATAACATCTTTACCTTCCTTCCTAATTATTTGCATAATTTCGTCTATCGATTGTTTAAAGTCCTGCACAGATATATTTGGCACAATGTAGGCGTTATAGGCTACCCAGTTCTCAAAAATAACTTTGAAGTATCTCTTGTAGAATTTATGTGCAATGATTCCGCAGCTTTCATTTCTGCAGATCATCGCCACATCTCCTGTCGGCTCAATATCGCTTTGTTGAGTTCTTGTAAGAATACTCGACGTCGTTCCGTAAGTTGCGTCTTGTGCGGCCCTTCCCCTATCTATATTTATTTATTATATCTCCATTATCATTTATTTCCCCTGTTTGCGTTTCCGGTTGATCTTGGTGGCCTTCTTTGTTGTATCTGTTTTGCCCTGTCGTTTACTAATTTTTTGTACTCTGGACACCCCATTTGATCAGCCCTATGCCCTCTTTTTTGCCCCTAGTACGTGACTTTCCTCACCACAGTTCAGGCAGAGCTCGTTTTTTCTCATTTTTGCATTCTGTTCTCCTATGTCCGAATTCCAAGCAGTTGTAACATCTTATTAGATGTATCCTTTCCCTTATCCGATTAGGAACCCAGCCAATTCAAATTTTCTGGAGCTTAAGTAGTTCTGTCGCTGCATTCCTATTTATATTTATGATACTGTTCAAATTTCCGTTATTGTTACGTCTAAGTGAGACTACCTTGACCTCCAAATCTAACCTAACCTAACCAAACCTTTTTTTTGGTATAGGGTGGAAACCCTAATGGGCACCTGCCGCTTATGTTCTATCACGTGCCGGTAGTGGCGGACTTTCACCGCCTAAAACACCCCGTGCCACTTCTGTACTCGGAAATCTCATGTTCCACCATGTTTGGTATTAGATTATCTGGGGTAATCCGCACATTCCAATCAGATTTCAGTGGTCTTCTGTCTTCCAACCACCTGTTACAGTAGAACAGAGTGTGCGCCGGGTTGTCTCTTTGTTGGCCTTTTTGGTCGGTCTTTTCTATTTTAAATGTGTAGCTGTGGAAACTTCCGTGGCCGGAAAGGGCCTGAGTGACGAAGTAGTCAATTCATCAAGTACAGACGGCGACTGTCTACTCTGGGTTATCCCTATCTCTCTCATGTTTCCTCTCCTCATTCTCCTTTTTCTTCATCACTTGTCGTAAGAAGTTGGCCCCACTTTTCCATTTTCTTTGTTTTCCACCATGTTTGGTATTAGATTATTTGGGGTAATCCGCACATTCCAATCAGATTTCAGTTTCTTCGGTCTTTCCCCCACCTGTTACAGTAGAAGAGAGTATGCGCCGGGTCGTCTCTTTGTTGGCCTTTTTGGTCAGTCTTTTCTATTTTAAATGTGTAGCTGCGGAAACTTCCGTGGCCGGAAAGGGCCTGAGTGACGAAGTAGTCTATGTCTTTAAAAGCACATTTCATCCAGCTTCCTATATCGGGAATCAGTCTCTTTGTCCATTGGTCTGTCATATTATTTCCATCCCATATCCTCTGCCATTCCAGTATAGTTTCCTGCCTCCCCTCTTTTTTTATTTCTACACTGGTCTCTCCCCTGTTATTTATCCTACATCTTTCTTTTACTAATAGATCGACGGGTGGGATACTGGTGATGACACATATTGCCTGCTGGGAGACTGTTCTGTATGTTGAGACGACCCTCAGTAATATTTTTCTGTGTGTCGCCACAAGCATGTTTTTGTATTTATCTAGAGCTGTCACTCGTTGCCAGACTGGAGCCACATACAGAAGTATGGATTGTACTATTGTACAACACTATACAGAAGACGTCTTTTTTGTGCCTTTGGACCCTTGATGTTGGGTTGTAGTTTGGTTAGTGCTGCCGTCTTTTGCACACGTACGTCTGACATGTTCGTTCCATATGTATTTGTCGTCAAGCGATACTCCTAAGTATTTGACGTATTTCCTGGATGTAATCGTAGTGTCTTGGATTTGGAACTTGATATCTTCCCGTTTCCTGGATACCGTTACTGATAAGGTCTTTCTTCTTTTTGGCTTTCACCACAAGGGCCAGGTCATCTGCGTATGCCGTTGTATGGCAGCCATTCGGTGTGGGAAGTTTCAGGACATTCCATAGCACCGGTCCAAGAACCGATCCTTGAGGAACCCCCTGCGTCATTTCCCGTATCTGCTTTTGTACCAGCAATTTCCTCTCTCGATTAGGGCGACCAGGTACCTACTTATACCTATTTCAGAGAGTCTCCTAACAATAAGGTGCCACTTTGCCGTATTGAAGGCATTCTTGACATCTATTAACACATGTCTTGGATACCTCCTTGGTTTTCTCTACGATCTGCTTTATCGCCGCGATAGTTGATTTTCCTGATCTGAATCCAAATTGATTTGGAGATAACCCTCGTTCTAATCTACTCTTCAAGGTGTGTTCTTAGAGGTTACCCGGAACATCCAAAAGACAGATCGGTCTGTATTTGAGTTCTACCTTTATTGATCCTCCCTTCGGTATAAGGACCACCTTTGCATTCTTCCATCTAGGTGGGAACCTAACCTAACCTAACCTAACCTAACCTAAACCTAAACTAACCTAACCTAATCAATAATGTTGCTGGATTTTGACATTTTTTGACAAACAAAGGTATCCTGTGTCACTTCTAATGCCTCCAAGAACATGTGTATAAAATTTCATGACGATCGGTTGAGTAGTTTTAGCGTGAAACCATAACACACTGTGAGAGTAGTGCAGGAGAATTTGAGGCAGTCGATTTCGCGTCGCTTGCAAGAACTTGGTCTTTCTCAAACCACAACTTGGCAAAGTTTACATCGTGACTTGAGCTTGAACCCGTGAAACATTCAACTGATACAGGAACTGAAGGTAAACGAACATAGACACCGACGTGTGTTCGTGCAATGGGCACTGAAGCAGTTAGGCAGCTAGAAGCAGTTAGAATGTGTTCGATAGTTTCAAACAGACTACGTAATTGAACATGAAGGACCTGGTGTCCTGTCTAATACCAAAGCATAACCACGCACGGCTTTTGAGATCTATAAGCATCTCAACAACTTCAACAGAAAACAAGAAGGTGTACGATTAAATATAATGTAGTATCCAGTATTCAAAATGGCCCAAAATTCACTAGAATACAACTCCAATTGACATCTTTTCAGCAGCATACCTATCAACGATGTGGACCAATCAGAACAACCCAGCACAAATGCTAACCAATCAGGACTGAGAATTGATATTGACACTTCCCCATCCCTTTCGCCAATCCCCAACAATAAGTATGAATACTAGTGAAAGAGGAGCTACCTAGTTAATTCCGTTAGTCAGGGAAGCTATAGATTACGTTGTAGACGACCCCTCCCGATACAGAAGGTGTACGATTAAATATAATGTAGTATCCAGTATTCAAAATGGCCCCAAATTCACTAGAATACAACTCCAATTGACATCTTTTCAGCAGCATACCTATCAACGATGTGGACCAATCAGAACAACCCAGCACAAATGCTAACCAA
>WOGN01003190.1:0-15584 GCA_015342105.1 Leptinotarsa texana
CATTGTGCAGATAAACGTGTGTAAATAAATTAGTTACGTAAATATTGTAAAAATAAATTAGTTAAAGACAGTTAGTGCTTTAATTCGTTACAATATATAATATTTTATATGAACTTAGCGAAGAATAAAATGTCGCAACTCAAAATTGAAAGATATTTTTACATATTCTATGTGATGGAATTGGTCGATACTTGATGAAAACCCATGCGTCCATCCTCAGGCGTGTACATACAGTAGGAACACTCCTGAGAAAATTTTTGTATAGTGAAACACGTGTTACGTTTTTGTAATTTGTTCAATGAAAATCTCAGAATAAAGTGTTAATTTGAATCCCTCAGTTATCCAAACATCTCGCCTACCGGCAGTGGCACAAAAATTCCAGTGCCGAAAACGAACCAGGTTTACGAGTATTAATACTCGCAACAGCTGCAAACTTGGGATAAATGAAAGCAAATAACTTCACAATTAGAGAATTAGTAATAAACTGCTTACTAATGCCAACGGGTCTAGATCCTGCTGGTCGGTAGCTAAAGCTGTTAATCAGAACTTTACAAAATACAGAATTCCACCACTAACACAGGCGGATGGTTCAATTTCAACAACAGCTATAGAAAAAGCAAATCTACTAGCTAACAATAATTTGCGTCCCACTCCACAGCCGATTTTCTGGGAAAGGCACCTACCATTTCCACACTAGAATCCAGAATGTCGGAATTTACTTTTTGACAGCGTCTAGTCAGGCAAATTTTGAAACTCGTAATCGTAATTAAGTAGTGCGCAAATGAAGTCGCACCAGTATTTTGCAGACTTTTCAACCTGTTTTAGGAGACGAGGGTTTTCCTTCTTGTTGGAAGATTGCTCGCGTTCAGCCTATTTCCCTAAAAGGGCAAGAAAACTCTTCCAAATAACTATAGACCAGTTGCTTTGCTATCAGTAATATCAAAAATCATCGAAAGAGCGAATAACACAATCGAGAAACATGAAGAATTAAGAGCTGTTGCGCTAGATATTTCTAATGCCTTTGACCTGTGTGGCATGAGGGTTTGCTGGCCAAACTATAGCTTGTCGGATCATTTTTGGGTATGGCATTTCAGCTTTCTGAAAGAACGTTCCCTGCAAGTGGCTTTCGATGGATATCTCTCGAATACTTTCACCATCTACGCTGGTATTCCCCAGGGATCCATATTGTCTCCAACCTTCTTTTTATTGTATATCAACGACTTATTGGAAAAAATCAAAAATCCAGTATATTGCTTTGCTGACGATAGCATACTTATCTCGTCATTTCATTTGGATCCTAGGACTTTGGCTGCGGAAGCTCATCTTCACCGGCAGCAGAAGGTTGAATATCTTAATGAGGATCTAGAGGTAATATCGAATTGGTGTGAAAGTAAAAATGTTCAATTCAATGCCACAAAAACCCAGACATCGGTTTTCTCCATGAAGATGAATGTCTCTGAACCGGATATAGTAATGTAAGGACACCAATATGTCTTTGCACAATCACATCGCTGAAATTGCAAAGGCTGCTTCTCAAAAGCTTGGAATACTGTTTCGAACCAGAAAACTATAGACACCTTAGCAACTTTTTCATAATTAAATTGGCAATTTTGATAAATATCATATCTGTTTATTACAATACATAATGAAATTTGGAACAATCATGAAATACAGATCAATTCAGACAACTGAGTTTAAAAAAAAAAGGAGCTTTATAAAGCTCATATCAAACTTTCTTTGGAGAATTTTTCTCATGTATGGAGCTCCACCCCCAAACATACCCTGAAGCTACTGGATTCCATCCAGAAAAGAGCCTGATTGAAGACGCGAACATCACTTGCAACCTTGATAGTCTGGAATATCGAACAAAGTTTGGAGATTTATATCTCTTCAATAGATACTTTCGTGGGAAGTTTTCAAGTCATTTGGCACATTTGATTCCACCAAGAGCGGTACATATCAGAAATAAGCGACGGACTGTGGCTGATCATCGTTGTGAGGTTCAACTCAGTACACCACGAACGTCAGTGTTTAAGAACTCTTTCATTTGGAGAACGGCGTTTATGTGGAATAAACTTCCTGATAACGTTTTTCCAAATGGATTTAATATTCAGTCATTCAAATCCAATTCGAATCACTATTTTCGCACAGGCACCGCTCTAAGAGCACCTACATTTTTTCTTGTAGTGATTGTGTTTTATCCTTGAAAAAAACTCCATAATTAGTTTATTTTGGTTTCTGAAAATTGTATATTTCTACTACTTGTTGTCCGCGGCTTTCCCCGCGTAGAATTTGGTTTATCACATTAAGTTTCGTGACAGACTGTTTTAAACAAATAGTTAGGTACAATATTTTTTTATTAACCCCAAATTTAAAATTTCCAACTTCAAAACTGACATTATTGAATAAAATATTTAAACCCCTGTTTTTTCCTTTGAGTGTGGAATTTCCTGATTCCCTTTCGTAATACTTATTTATGCAATACAAAGAACCTACCTGCATATTTCACGATTCTATTTCACGATACAGTTTCGTTTGTACTTTAATATAAGAGTGCCAGTCAATTAATAGGTTCCCATTTATACATTAAAAAATATATCAACTGAAAAAATATTCCAACTGTTCTAAGTAATGAATAGTTTCGAAAATCTAATTATGTTACCTATAAAGAAATTTCGCAAACTAAGTATCCAGTTTAATTGTATTTTGTATATAGTGGCTAGCGAAAGAGGTAAATATATGCTATCGAGGATTTTTATTTAGAACTATTCAAAATAAACAATCTTACGGTACATTGTCTTCATGTACTTCCAAGGGTATATGCAGTGCACTCCCAGATAGTTCTCCGGAAGCAAGAATTTTTCCGATTTACCTAATACTTGTCGTTATATTATGACCAAACTTACACAAAACCTTCGTAAATTGTAGTCTATATGTTATTCAGATGTATAAGCTGTATTTATGTAAAGTTTCATTTAAATCCGTTCAGTCGTTTAGGTGTGAAAGAGTTATCCATCCTCCCAAACTTTCACATTTATAAGTAGAGATTCGATATTAGGTCATTTCTTTAAAAATGAGAAAATAAAAGAAAACGGTATCTTTAGAAGTTAGTAGTGAACTAACTGCTTGCCACAGTAATGCCACAATTTTTACTGAACACAAGTTGTTTTAAGTTTCTTAGTTGATAGTGGAGTAATCTTGTAACCAAACAGTAAAATTTGTTTCAAATAATCGAAGTTTTTTATATCTTCATAGTACGTAGCTTTTGTTTTAAATATTTTCCTGGACCCGGTATGATAAGAGAAGGTTAATTAGTTTTGATTATCACGTCAATTCTTTTGACTATCACGCCAACTCGTACTGACCGATACATTCCTCTTACCGAAGTGGTATTTTATTGGATGTGGTTATGGTAGCCATCCTGACATTTGAGCGATGCTTGTTTTCGCTGATTTTTGAAACAGATAGAAAAAAATTAGGTAATGACAAGCTTTTGCTACAAATGTTCGATGGATTTTGATAGTGAATTCATTCTAAACTAAAATTCTTACTTTTTGGATCCCAGGAGGGACTTCAAATTTGGAGAAAAAATGTAGACATCTTTCAAAAAAGTATTTTTATGTTAATAATTCTATGGGTGAAATTCGATTACTCATTTCAAATTTGCAAAATTTCGCTATACAACAGCTTCATCAGTCATGTTAACTGAATGTTCTATATGGACAATTACAATAAAAAGAAAATAAATCATCATGTTGGTCTGGTCGGACGGTAGCCGATCCGTTCGACGTGGGTGCTTCGTTCACTCACTCAAATCGATCGCCTTGTTGGTCGCTGGTTCAAGCCTCAAGCTAAACGATCGATTTTCACTTGCTATCATCCAACCCGTGTTAGGAATCACACGTTAAAAGGTAAGACCTCGTTAGCCCTTAGCTCACACAAGTTTCGACTACTGAGGGTTGTCGTTTGTAGGGGTGCAACAGTTGGTTAACGAAAAAACAGATTTGGAAGAGATTTTTTTAAACAGGCATATATACTGTCCTTATAGGATGAAATTGCAGTAACAACATTAGTTACAAATAAAAGTGGTAAAAAAACATAGGTCGTTTTATTTCTCATTTTTCATGATGATCTCCTACCATGTAGTAACGCCTACGTACGTTTTATCGGCTTTTCAGGGTCATCAGTCTATTATTCTGTCGAAGATCTGTCTTGATGAAAACAAATTTGCGACTTTCGTTTGTTATTTCTATAACACAAACGAACACATATTTGCTGTTTCCTGTGCTAGCCAATCATACTAACCGTTACTATTTACATGTACTATACAAAAAGCCCGAATCACTTGTCTATGGTTTACCACTTTTTGAGTGCTGTGTCCGATAAAATTATCAGGCATTACTGATGTGTGTTCTTATTTTTTCGTAAATTACAGTTCACCTGATTCATTGTATTTTTTACAATCTTTCATCTTCATACCTGTAGAGTTCCTGACAAAGGGATAATGCAGTCTCGAAAGCTTGAACAGAAACAAAGAGTTTTCACTTTTTTCCTTGTCTACGATTGCCAGAGCTGCTCCAAATTTTTAACTTTTTGCCCTCAAGTCAGATAGTCAAGATATATATTAAATGGACTTATGATTTTGTTTTCGTTTCAGAAACACCTCGGATACCTTGGGATTTGAACCACTCATTAATCAAAAACTATCTGAGAATGAAAGGATAACAACATATTCCCGTTCGGCGGGAGACTATTCAGGTAGTACAAAATCTACGGAGTCTGATGATGGTAATGTACGAATAAATATAATTGGAATGACATGTATGTCGTGTGTGAGAAATATTGAAGGAACAATCAGTAAGAGACCTGGGATATACAATATTAAAGTAAGAATTAAAATAATACGTCCATAGTAAGGTAATTTTATCAAAACATGTTTAGGTGAATTTGCAAGAAAAATATGGATTAGTGAATTATGACCCCACTACTGTGACTCCCCAAGAAATATGTGAATTCATTGAAGATATGGGATTCGATGCATCATTACCATTATTGTCAGATGATAAAGAAGTCAGTACGTGTTTTATAGACATTAGGGGTATGACGTGTAACTCTTGTGTTCAAAGTATAGAAGGTAAAAAGAAGAAGTAGTGTGCTTCTGTTCGGTAATTTCGATAATTTTTTCTTTCATCAGGAATGTTGTCGACAAGGGATGGCGTGAAAATGATTAAAGTCAATTTGAAGGAAAACGAAGGATATGTGGAATATTTGAAAAATAAAGTTTCTCCAGAACAAATTGCAGAGCAAATAGAAGATATGGGCTTTGAAGCTTATGTAAAATCTGTTGATGGTAAAATCATAGCTAAAAATTTGAAATCTGAAGTCGAATCTAAGTCGCCGTCAAAAAGAGGCGCTGGCGGAGATGCTGATGTGGATAAAAATTTGAAAAAATGTAATTTACAAGTGAAAGGCATGACCTGTGGATCTTGTGTAGCTGCAATAGAGAAACATGTACAAAAATTGCCTGGTAAGAAATACTTGTTTATATGGTAAAATTATTTCATTTCATTCATAATAATATATCTTCTTCAATAGTTTTACAGACCCTTCCTGTTAAAATCATTTGTTTACCTTTGTATTAACCAAAAATTTAATGATATGTCGAATATTATACGTAAAAAAATATATATGACAATAGGTAAATATTACTGAAATTATTTGCCAACACCAAACCGCTATTTCAACACCTCGACATGTGTTTCGATCACCAAATGATCATCTTCTAGGGGAAGATCAATCTAATCATATTTACAAGGCTATCCTTATTTATATCATAGATACCTGAACTAGGCACCTGCGTCTTGAGTGTCTTAAATCAATTTCACAATATTGTCTTATCTAATAGTCTTGAATTAATTTTACAATTTTACAAAAACCAAGATAAATATATCTCAGTTCTATACCACCAATACACGAAGAACTTTGGAAAGATTTTCGAGGAACTAGGTATGAAGGTGGTTTTTTAAACAAGTCGTACACTACACAGCCTTGTAGGAGGTTCAAAAGACAAAGTCGAGAATTTGGAAAAGTCTGGAATTTACGAAATTAAATGTAAGGACTGCGATGCAAAATATTATGGACAAACAAAAATATCTATTAAAATAAGATATAAGGAACACTTAGCACACTTAAAATATGGAAGACCTGAAAAATCAGCAGTTGCCCATCATATTTTGCAAATCTATTAGAAAAGTTAACAATAACAGGCATCTAGATGCCTATGAGAGTGTAAAAATAAGTGAACATAATGATATTATGAATTACGATGGTGAACCAATACCTAACAGTATCCTAAATAGCTTGTTAAAATAATATTTTATTTATTAGATTCACCTGACTATTACATAAGGACACATTGTATAAAATTAATTCAAGACTAATAGATAGGGCAATATTGTGAAATTAATTTAAGATACTTGAGACGCAGGTACCTAGAACCGGTATCTATGGTATAAATAAGGTATAAATATAGTATAAATATGATTAGTCTGATTTTCCTCTTGAAGATGATCACTTGGTGATCGAAACACATGTCGAGGTGTTAAAATAACGGTTTGGTGTTGGGAAAAAACTCCAGTAATATTAATTACTACACCAAAGGGTCCAAAACAGTGCATCACAAAAATGATAATAGGTCTTCGCGAGGATTTTAGTTTTGGTTTTCTCAGATTTTCTAACAGCAAAATATTTTCGTGTATTTGCCTATCTTTGATTCATAAGAGAATTTTTTTACAATCTATAAATATAGTGAACCAAAGTTTCAGCCAAATCAAGTAAACGGTATTTTGATAGTATTTTTTACACGCTTTATATTAGCTTCACCTGTATGTATGTATGTATGTTTGTATGCATGATTGTAATTGTATTATTGCTTGATCTATTCGCGGGCAGATGGCGCTGTACGTAACCTCCTTGATAGGTTGTTAATAATAAATATAGTTCAAAAAACTAAAAAACACGCTTTTATAGCATATGAAACTTAAGAGTAAAACATAAATATAGTTTAAAAAATACACGCTTTTAAAGAATATCGAACTAAAAAGTTAAAAAT
The DNA here is from genome assembly GCA_015342105.1 of Leptinotarsa texana. Lineage (NCBI taxonomy): Eukaryota > Metazoa > Arthropoda > Insecta > Coleoptera > Chrysomelidae > Leptinotarsa > Leptinotarsa texana. The sequence continues at coordinate 7,112 of WOGN01003190.1, forward strand.
ATATTTTTTAATAAGCTTAAAACAATAACGATCGAAAAATACTAGTATTATTGTGACGCTTTGTGTCATATTTTCTGTATATCTAGCGCCCAGGCTTTTCTCACAATAGTTCTAGTATTTTTTTCGATCGTTTTGTTTTAAACTTTTTACTTCGATGTTCTTTAAAAGCGTGTTTTTTACTTTTTTTAAAGTATATTTATTCGGCAAATGTTCGACGTGATTCTTTAAACTGACATAACTTTTTTATTTATGAACCGATCGATATGAATGAAACAGTAAATGTTAAGTAAAGCTTATTACAATAAGCCGGGTTGAGCAGCTTTTTAGTATTAGCAACACCTCAGGTCAAATATACGGAATATTACTTTGATAATGTTTATATCGCCAAACAATAGACTAGCTGATGCTTGTGAAATAGACATCAATTATTATAATCTCCTGTTGATACCAAAATAGTGAGCGAAATCGTGTCGACAGAAAGCAGTTTCAGTCAAATACTATAGAGAGGTGATAGCCGGTTGAGTTAGCTTGAGTGGTTCGTTCTACTCATTCAATCGACCGCATGTGAAATGATGATTCTAGCCATACTACCGAACGATCAATTTTCACTGAGTATCGTGCTAAAAATCGCACGTTAATAAGTATGACCTCCTTAATCCTCAGCTCGCACAAGTTTCAACTTCTGAGGGCTGTTATTCGTAGGGACACGACTGCTGGTTTTTGAAAAAGAAAACAGATTTCAACATATTTTTTACTCAATTTTGAGGGAAGCTTACCACAATAAAATAGTGAAAACCGCACCCAAATCGATTAAGTCGTTTTTTAGTTTAGCGTGCATAAACAGACAGCGATCACTCACACGTAACATACCTATGAGTATGTTTATATATAAAAATTTCATATAGATCAAAAGTTGAAATCAACTTTATATAAATTATATAAAAAAAATCATCTTGATTTTTATATCATATTATATATGATACTAGTACTATGTTGCTGTATCGCTGCTGTTCTAATGTTTTGACAGAATCAGAATCAACGAACTTAGGCTTGCGCTCAAAAAATTGTTCTACAGCGCCATCTAGTAGCGAGTTACAGAAAAATTGATAGCTAAAAACCTTCTCTATGAAAAATTACTTATACATGTCAAGTTTCATCGAGATCGGTTGAGCGATGTTGAAGTTTATCACTTACCAACCAACCAACCAACCAACCAACCAACCAACCAACCAACCAACCAACCAACCAACTAACCAATCAACCAACATCCATTTTTATATAGTAGATTCTGTGAATTCTGTGAACTAAAGAAGTATAAATTCAAAAAATACTATATCAATAATCTATATTCAAATCACTTCTGAAATATAAGACATTATTTTTGAATCTGAATCTTATTTCAGGAATGAAGCTATAAGTTACGTCAAGTAGTGGTTTCAACCATTTTCATTCACCCAAAAGTACACAGTCTCTTCCAACAAAGTCATTAGGAAGTTTTGTTATTATTTTTATAGAATGTGTGCGATTTCAGCCATAAATTTTTGAGAGAAAAAGGTTGTGGCTTTCTACTTCACCATCTTAATACAAAAAATGCGGAAATCTTTCAAACAAATGAAGAAAGCAAATAATTCAAATGTAAATTCCTTACAAAGGTGTGTAGATCATGTGAAGAAGTTACTTTCAGACAAATACTGGAAGAAAAAGCCTTTCAGAAACAGCTACTTTCGTGAATCACACGAAAGAAGAATACTTTCGAAACAAATACTTTTATTTAAACGCTGAATTATACAAAAAACACTTTTCTCTATTCCGTTTTGTATTCCAAACATCCATTTGGAATCGAATCAGATATCATTCACAGGATTCCTACACCATTTAATAAATGAGAGAAATAATATTTCACTCACATGGAACACTGTCATCCCCACTGGTAGACATACGATGTTTCGCCTCAAGACACTTACCTTATCACCTTTTCAGATATAAAAAATATAGAACTTGAACCTCTGGCGTGGAATAGATTCAAAACAGGCACTGTGTGGCACCAGAACTGCCACACTCATCTCGACGCGCATTTCACCAACCTAGTTGGTGTCTTTTGAAGATGAAGTAGGATGAGAGTTCATAATTTTGAGTTAGTAAAGTCACAACAATGTAATTTTAATCAAGGGCTTCGAATTGGCTTTCGCACGCCTGTAGTGTTTTTTTTGTTTATCAAACCCAGTATAAAATATTGTTGTGGATAAGTGAATGATGAATGTTTGAATGAGGTAGCTACTACATAGGCTGAAAAGTTTCGGGCCTAACACATAGATCGCGCTGGTCTTATTGCATTTACTGCTTTTTCAGTTAGTATCAACCTTGAAAAGAAAGCTGTTGACATTTCGTTATATTCTACTTATAAGTTTGTGAGTTAGTGTGCTAATAGTGATACTACTTTCGTTATTTTCAAAGCAATAAATCAAAAACAAGTTCTTGTTTTAATTTTACACTGTTTCTTGATGGGAAAAAACACAGTTCAAGCGGAAAAATGGCTCGAAAAGTCTTATAAGGACTCCGCTCCATCAGAAGCAACAATTAAATGTTTGTTTGCTGACTTCAAAAGTGATCGTGGAGACATTGATGATGCAGAAAGCAGTGGACGTCCAAAAGCGGCAATAACACCAGAAAACATAAAAAAATCCACAAAATAGTTTTGAATGATCGAAAAATTGAAGTTGCATGAGTTAGCCGATATTGTACTGATATCATACTCATATTGCATGAGCATTTGACTATGATAAAACTCTGATCAAAGTGAGTGCTGCGTGAGTTAACTGCTGACCAAAAACATGAACGTCTTGATGATTCTGAGCAGTGTTTGGTCACATTTAAGCATTACAAACCGGAGAATTTTTGCGTCGACTTGTGACAATAAATGAAACATGGATTCATGACTTTACTCCGGAATCAAAACGGAATCATCTGAGTGGAGAGGAACTGTTGAACCTCGTCCAAAGCACCGGAAAGCATAACAATAAATATAATAATGATCTTTATTCAATTCATTTTCATAATACAAAGAAGTATGTCTCAATAAAATAAAGTGAATAAGTACTATTGCACTTGTTTCGCCATACAATACCTCAAAATATGGATAACAATAACATACATATACCTATAAGTACTGAACAATAAAAAATTGAATGAATAAATACATAGCAATTATAAAGTTCCTCCTTATTTATATAAGTAATAATAATAAGTTACTCTATTCAATAGTTATACAAAGGTTTTATCTAATGAAACATATGGATGAAGCTAATGAGCGGTATATGTTGTTGCACTTGTTTCGCATTAAAATGTGATAATGTTATAAAAGAATGCGAAGAAAGAATAAGCAATGTATTAGTAAAAACATAGTTGCAAAGGTTATGGCCTCGGTATTTTGGGATGTGCATAGTATAATATCCATCGAAAATCTTGAGAAAGGAAATATTATATAGCGTTCTGTATCTGTAGAGTAGGCAGGGTGAGTGTAAGCCCACGCACTCATACCACATGTGACCCATTGTACATCTTCCCGAGGAGTTGTCCTCCTAGGTCATCGTCCATCTTGTTTTTTCCAGGAAGGTGCACAGGTCTCTGGGAGACATATCCTTTATTTCGGCAGGTGTAGGCCAAGACTCGCCGAACACACATTCTCTTGGACATTCGCATAGGACATGCCTGACAGTTTCATCTTCCTGTTCACACATCCTGCATAGAGGTGTGTCCCCTTAACCCATTTGTGGAGGTGTTTCCTTAGTTGACAGTGGCCAGTCAGAAATCCTACTGTATAGCGTAGATTTTTCCTGGTTATCGCCAGATATTTCTTCGGCGCCAGCTTTCCAGGGTCGCCCAGGGTTATCCTGACGAGATTGCATCCTTTGATTTCATCCCATCACTTTAGGGATCAGGCCGTAGGTGCCACTGGGTCGTAAAATTCTTAGTCCAGCCGCTTCCATGGCTGAAGAATCGGCAATGCGATTACCTTCTTGCCCTTCAATCCATCTCATGATGATGCTATCATCTAGAGGCTTTGGCTAATTCTTGGTGGTCCTGAGGTAGCACGTTATCTGGTCAAGGCAAATAGGGCTTGTCTGGTATCAGTGCAAATTGTTATGTTTTTGCTAGAAAATGCTTTCCTGGTTATTTCTTTAGTGGCGATTGTAATACCAGCCAGTTCTGTTTAAACCACGCTAGTAATTTTTTCATTCCCCTCTTAATCCTTATGCTTAGTGATCTGGAGTACACTCCACATCCTGAGCCTTCTTTGGTTATTGAGCCGTCTGTATATATGCGTATTGCATTTGTAGAGTCTTACTCTGAGTTCTGTTCTATTTGTAATTTGTAGTGTTTACCAAACACAAACCTGGGATAAAACTAAGTGTGTGAGATTGAATCCAAATTTTTTATTCCAATTTTCCATGACTCTGGCCGATAAATCAGGCGACTCATGTAGCATGACCTGTGTGGCTCGTAGCGCCGTCCAGTTGAAACCACATGTCGTAGGTGTCCATATTATCCAATTCAGGTCGAAAGTAGTTGGTAATCATCCACTATAAACTATAAAAAACCGATCTAATGTACATGTTCTCTTCTTTCATAACGTGAGCCACAGAGTTCTTCCATACATCGTTATTACCTACTTCATTCACCACTTGCCTAATATTGTCAAGAACTACAGCATTCAAAGTCGGTGAATGATTATATTTCCACAAGCTTTTTTTCGTTGTGGCCCAAACCTTTTCAATTGGATTGAACACACAATAGTATGGAGGAAAACGTAAGAGAATATGACCACGTGTTTCACACATCGAATCAATAATATACTCTTTTTTGAAATTACGTTGTTTTATAGTCACCAGTAATACCTTTTTCGTTGGAATCTTTTCGGGTATTTCCATGTAATTATTTCACATGAAATCAACAATATCTGCTTGGTTGTGTTATTGTTTGGTGTTTTAGTCAATAACTGAGAATGATACGAAGCATTATCCATAACAATAACCGAGTTTGGAGGAATATTTGGGAGACGCTGCTTACTGAGCCAGGTTTCGAATAAAGCCGCAGTCATATCTTCGTGGTAATCAGCAGACGAATCTTTTATATTTTTGGCCGACAGAAGCAGAGCGTTAGGTACGAATGTCCAAGATATTATTCAATAATAAATAAAGCTATTTATTTGTTTCATGTCGTTTTGTGTTGGTGTTGTCTCGGAAGTTTCGTTGTGCAATGTTTATTTATTTTTCAAATTACGTATCTGATGGTTTTTAAAATAGTAATATTATCCATACGAAGAAACTGCTTTTCGGTGAGTAATTCAATTAAGAACTCATTATTTCTTGTAGGATCAAAACGATAATGGTCGTATATAAAATTTGTGGGAGGAATGTTTATGAAAATAATTCAATTGAATGTTTATGAAGAATAATTTAATTGCATTCAAAAAGTCGGCAAGGAAATAATTGTTTTTTTAAATTGATCCTGTTACCTAATCAACTTTTTTTCAGATTCATTAAAGTTATTATTATTTATGATTATATTATAGTGATACATAAAAAATAATATTAGTAACATCCTTTTCCAAGATTCTGTGATAGGCTCAATGCATTTGGAAATAACTGTGTGAGATTTGATCTCAAATGAGAGCAAGAGGTACTTTTTATCCATACAGTGACGAAAATATATCAATTTCAAGACAAATCAAATTGACAAAATACAAAAAATTAGTATGTTTGGAAATCATGTTGTTAGCTTTCGAAGATCTCACAACAAATTATTACAAAAAAAACAAACATATAAAATCTAGAATACACTCACTGATTCTGATGCTTCAAGACTTTGAAGAATTGGAAAATTATGAGTGGTGAAACATTGGGTGAAAATGCCGGTGATTTCATTTTTCTAGACGAAATCGATGAGTTCAAATTTCTCTGTCAAATAATGGGCTAGGTATACTTGAATGTCAGAAAGTGATGAAATATATTATTGTCACCAAACAAACAACAATATTGAAAAAACTATACTTCCTAAATTCGTCATCGGTCTAAATTACTATTGTGAAATTTCCTAACCTAATAACATTTCTTGTCAACTTAAACCAATAATAGTTTTTGTTACTAACGTACAGGCGATATTCGAATAAATACAAGTTATTTTACAAAGAACCTTATAAATCGTCGCGAAAGTATAGAGTGTCATTTTAATCCTGCTATAAGTGAATGTCAGAAATTTTCAAAGGTACGCCTCTGATGAAACATTGAATAATCATGATCTGTATAAAATTGCACGCGGTATTTTCAAGAACATACTTACTACAACATTACCATTAACAATTAAAGTTTCAAGGAGTCCGAACTACTCGATTCACTCCACTCGTTCATGTGTGCTGAGTCTAGTACCCTTCATGTTTTATTGATCTTTCATAGTATTCCGCGAAAAACTAGATCGAATAAAATACTTACATACTCCGCTAACAAGATTCATTCAAGAATCTATAGAAACCTGTCCGGCAATGTCGTTCAATTCCTTCTTTGTAAGTTTCATTCACTGCTTCGGTTAATTTTATCTCGACTTTTAATTAATTACAGTCTAGATACTTATCAGAATCAAGAAAGGTGATAACCATCTATACAAAGCTACATGTACAAGTAGCCAATATCGCGCGTTTATCTCTTTGATTTCGAGACTATTTAGTTTAATGACATATTCTATTGGCAATAAAATGTGGTGTAACCTGCTCTTTGAGCGGAAACTTGTCTTATATTCGTTTTATTACGGTTTCTTCAGTACGTCGATTCTCAATACTGATGTGCAGTTCAAATCAAATTCGATTCACCCAAAAAAATCATCTATTACAGCCTAAAAAGTAAAGAAAAATATTTCTCACTATTTGTGTATTTCCGTACCTTGTAGCCAAAACAATAGAGGTAACCAGTTTAGACCATATAGTCCATATTGGTTTCTTTTGTCTTGGTGGCTATGGCTTGCGTATGGCTCTCCAGCTTCCTGAAAAACCGTTCCCTGCAAGTAGTCGTCAATGTATATCTCTCGAATACTTTTATCGCCAACGCTGGTGTTCCCCAGGGATCCATATTGTCTCCAACACTCTTTTTATTGTATATCAAAGACTTATTGTGAAAAAATAGAAATCCAATATATTGCTTTATTTTTTTGAAAGAAGATCATAGATTGCTTTGAAATTTGTATCTCTATTGGAAAAACTATTACTTTATGCCAACATCGCCACGTTCCACCAGAAAATCACACTATTTTCAACAAAGAAATCGAATTCCTTGGCCTTTCAACGACATCATTCCTTTGATTGTATTATTGCGAAAATGAACTATTTTGAATCAAGAAAATATAATATTTCAAAATCCACCACCTATTTGAAGGAAAAATGAACTGCTTCAAATGGAGAGCAATATCAACTTGATCTAAACACATAGTGTTTGTTTGAATTTGATACTGTATCCCTTCAAAACAAGAGTTTTGTGAATCTACATACAAAACTATATTATGGTCTACTGAAAATAACAGGGATTTCAATTTGAAAAAAATGTGGTACTCTGGTCTTTCTATGACCCTTTTGAATGAGAGGGAAGCAGGGAATTCCGTTGTAAGCATCGCGTACGCGCCAGTATGTGTTGGAAAGTGATGTTGGTGTGTTGCTATTTTGAGGAGGAAGTGTTTTATGTGTCTGTAGGCAGTGCAATTTTTTTCCAATCATTTTGTATCAACCATAATGGAACAAATTTTACAAGACTGGGGACTTGCACAGTTGAAAGATATTTTCATGGATAAGTATTATGATTGGATAAAACTCCGCTATATCAGTAAGTACCGCGTTGTATACGTAGTACCGAAGAAAAAGTGGTAAACTTTGACGGCAACTCTCAATTTTGCCCTCATTTTGCGAAAATTATACCAATACTCCGTAATTTTTCACATATGCATTATTACATTTGTCGAGCTCTGCAAGTGTATATTAATTTTAAATGAAAAATCTTTCACGTCGATTCAAATTTGCCAATCTCTTGTTTTGAAAATATATTTTATCTTGTTTCAAATAAGAGCATTTTCTCTAAATGAAATTTTATTTTCTCTTAGACCAAATTCATGAAATATGAATTTCCAAAAACGTGAAAACAGTGAGCTGTCATTTAAATAGCGAATCATATTTCTTTAAGTATGTTTGTATGATCATGAGTTACATTTTTTTATTGAAACATTTTATATTTTTCATTGATCCTCTAATAATTATTTTGAAAGGTAATTTTTCTGTTTGGTGCTTTTTTAAAGTTTATCCAAACATATTGAAATTGTTCTGAATTCGTATAAATTTCTTGAGGTTCATTGGCGGTAGATTCGGATACATTTCATTGAACTTTCTACATGTTCTGCTGATAATTTTGTCACACTGTCCAAAAATAATAAACAAATTCAT
>WOGN01003191.1:0-15581 GCA_015342105.1 Leptinotarsa texana
CAGACAACAGTGTTTCAGGCCTATAATAAAATAACTGCTTTTAAAGGAAAATTAGATTTTTGGATCATTTGCATTGGTAAGAAAGAAATAGAAAGCTTTACGTTACTCAGTGAGTTTGTTAGCGAAAACGTTTGAAGAATTGGTCCAATATCTCAGTTCGATGCGTGCATCTTTTGAAAAGTATTTTCCCGAAGAACACAATACAAAAATTAAAGTGAATTCATGGATTTATAATCCTTTTTTACCCAACTTGGAGAAGCCTGAAAACATGTCAAATGAGATATATGAATCTCTTTTAGACACAAGTATGGAGTCACTGTTCAAAACGACGTCTCTCAATGATTTTTGGTGCAAAATCCAAGATGAATATGCAATGCTTGGCCAAATGGTTCTGGATATTCTTCTTCCGTTCCCAACTACATATTTGTGCGAAGCAGGATTCTCTACCTACGCAGCCACGAAAACAAAATATCGCAATAGACTGGACGCCGAAGCTCCAACTTTCTTCCATCAAACCTGATATCAACCAATTGATGAAAAATAAAAAAACAGTTTCATACCTCCCACTAGTTAGATTTTTTCTTTTTTAATGTTTTCTATTATTGTCCTGGCAAGTGGTGAAGTAAATAATAATTAGTAACTGTTACAGTGTACTTTTATTATGCTGATTATTGAAGAATACACTCATAAAAACAATTGTTTTAATGTAGGGTTCCATCAAGTATTTTGCTTCCCAAAAGGGTTACGTCATTAATAAAGTTTGAGAACCACTGTTCTAGATGTTATTGAAAACAAAATGAGCTGCAAAAAGTCACTTATTCAATCAAACTACGTCAGTTTTTCACCAAATTTCTGTTTTTGTACTGACCCAAAGGCGAGCCGTAAATATGAAGAAGGATACATAAAATTTGTCATAAACGTGATACTATTACTGAATAGCCGGAACAATCTAGGCCATATCCTCTTTCAGCTTTAAGTTTAACGATTATTATTTCTGCTCACGGTAATACTTTTTTCTACAGTTACGCTGAATTAATTTTTAAGAACTGTGTGGAGAATTCATGAAATACAATTATATTCCATAGATCTTTTTTTTCAGGACCATGACTGATTTGTCATCAAATCATTCCTATTTTGAACCAGTCTGAGATTCTTTATCTGTCCGATTTATGTAGAGATCATGTCTATTTTTTATTTTCCATACTGAAAGGCAATATATAATTTCCTGCTTATATTTGAAGAGGAAGAGGAAATATTTTGTATTCATCTATTGATATATAAAGGTATAACTAACGACAAAAAAATTCAATAATCACAAAAACTTTTCATAATAAAGGTTTCCTCTTGCTCACTAAGCTGATATTGAAACCACTGAATCAACTATATTTTGTAATAATTGAAAAAAACTACCTGAATGCGATTTCTCCTTCTCAGACACTGTTTTGAAATGAATTATGGGCAAATCTGCTGCATATGCTACTACATCTCCTGCTACATCTGTCAGTTTCAGAAATATTCAAAATATTCAATATGAAATATTCAATTCGATGCTTTTTTTCATACAATTTCATGATATTACTCTTATTAGGGATATCCTGCACGAATAAAGCTCATTTCCAAATATTGCTGATATAAATCATATAAAAAATGTACTCTACTCGCGGGAATGAGTCATCCGAGTGATACACGACAAACTTCATTATAATGAATATTTACCAAATTGTTCGCTATTTGAAGATATACGGATATACAGTTGGCAGTGATTTTTCTGACGTACAGATTTTGTTGAGAAATCCATGAGTTTAATCTTCTTAGTCTAAAAATTTTAATATGATGATGAGGTTTCAAATTTCCTAAAAGAATATTTTCTTTATGAAAAATGAGAAATAAAACTTCCTATGTTTTTATACCACTTATACAAAAAGTTCGTTTGGAAATGTCCTTATAGGACAAAACTGCAGTAATGTTGATAATTTCTTCATCTGGGAAAAAGGATTTCGGTTTTGTACTCCTCCACCATTATACAAAAATAAAACGAAAATCTTTCAAAAAAAGTAAAAACACGATAGCACCAATGAAAAGTCTCTATAAAGATGTGTGGATAACGCTCAGATGTTCCTTTTATATTCAAACTGGAAGAAGTAGCTCATCCGAAGCAAGTACTTTCGAAGATATAATCATTGAATTACACGTAAATCATTTCTTCAATCTAGATCAGTTAGTACTCCAAACACTTACATGGAAATCTATCAAACTCCAGGTATAGTTTTGGGTGTCGCGCGAAAACAATCCATTCCTTTATCAGTAGTATTTTGAATAACTTCACTCATTACTTTCATAAAATTACGTCTTTGTGTAACCGAAAAAGATAATTCTGCTCTTGTCATGATATCAGTTCCTAAACATCCCAGCGATAGAAATTTCGTTTGAAGTGAATGAAGTGGTAAACTTCTTCGCGAACGGATTGCCTGAAGTTTTCCCACATTGTTTTGTATAATGATGGAGAAAGTAGGAGGCCAAAAGCTTTTTACCAAAAAAACTAATCTTTCCCAAAAATGTGTATTTTCTTCTCAATTTAAATGAAAATTATAGCTGGGGTTAACTAACTATATGAATTGTTACAAGAGCATTACTACATTATCTGGTAAGATAATGTAGTGATGTTATGAAAAAATGAGTGGTTTGTTCTGTAATGTTATCCAAAACGGTATTGATGGTGCCTTGTTCCGAAACTTCGAAGTACATCATTGAGGACGATAGTCTCTCCTGTGATATTTTATATCAATATTATTTATTATATCAAATAGTGTAGCGTTTCTAAGAATGATATATGTTCCAACTCCATAGCGAATATTTGTTATTTTTTTGAAATTTAATATTCACATGAAAGAACTTTTCGTTCCATGTATTCCAATATAGTTATTTCGAAATAGTTTTTTCTTTCAATTTGTATCTGAAGGAAATTTATTTATGTATTTATTTGTTTTAATATTAAATTTCACAAAAAATATTTCAAGCTTTATATCTTCTATTAATTATCTGCGAGCGCTTTCGACAGCTGGTCGTAATGTCATCTTCTAGGCACTCATCAAACTGAGTTTGATGAGCCGGGGAAGTAGTTGTTATCCGACAAAAGTTCACCAGACTCTACTGTGTAGGTAGTTGGGAGAGATTGATATTTCGAAATTTTTATTTCCTTATAAGTAGGACTCTTGATGAGTAAATATTTTTCTTCGAGACCTGTGAATTCGAAAGTAACTTTGTTGTTATTCAAGTTTGGGATTCAGTAGATTGTGGGAGCCGCAAAATTAGACTCATGGGGCCTTGATAACGAACCAGTTCTGAGAATGTGCTGAATCCCAGAGCTATTTCAAACTTATATTGAAGTAAATGTAGAGTATTGTCACGAATTGGTCCATAACATCAAAAATTGAAGTCTCACTTCAACGAGTAAATTGTTGAATCCAATTATATCCAACGAAATGATGAAGTGGTTGAAAAAATCATTTAATAGAATGAAGTATTTGGACTTTAGAAAAATCACAGGTGAGGATTTGAATTTTGGTGATATCGGCATGATAATTATATAAATTTGATAGTTCAAAAAAATCAACTGATTATTTCTGAAACGATGAAATGAATACAGAAGAGATTAAACGAATAAAAAAAGTGGAACAGCATTTAAAAATAGGGGTTTTTGAATGTAATATGTAACTCAAAAAACTCAATGAAACATGAAATGTTATAATATGATATTTGGTAGACTTTGGGATATATGGTAATTCTATTTTTTGGTGTAGGTACGATATCTGTTCATCAGCTCAATAAATGGGCACTATAGGTACGTTCACGTTGGTTGACTGAATGTGACACAGTGAAATATATACTCGGCGTAATCAGTTTTTTCCCTATGATTGATTTCAACTCAGAGCAATTTTATTAAGTCCTTTCTACAACCTAAGTAAACTCATTCGATAATTTTTATATAAAAATACATGATAGTGGCTTCTCCTGAATGTTAAAAAGTCTATTCGAGTTAAATCGGAGCATTTGGGTGGCAATTCTATAAATCATTGACCCCCAAGTTTATCAACAGTGATCTTTAGCAATGAGAACGAGCCCCATTTCACCAAAAAACTATGTACTCTATTTCGCAACACAAGATCTAACTGGATGGCGTTGCTGATGCTTGTCATGATTTTATTATTCAGTAAATTCAAATATCTTCCAACAATCAGGTTTTTATAAAAAAATAGTCTTAAATGATGGTTACCCAAAATTCTTGTACATACAATTAGTTTTCTAGGATATTGGATAGGAATTTGACATACCATATTGGAATGTGAATCATCCTAGTATCAAAAATTTTGACGATTCACTTGCCCATTCAGATAAAAGTTATATTAATCCGAGAAACATGTGGTATACAACAAAGTTGAAATACAGCGGACTCGTTTTGCAAGAATCTCACAGAATTTAACTTTACTGTCGAAATAATCTTCGTTGAATTCATGACTCATTTTCCTTTCGAAGAAGAATTCTGAAAAAGTTTGTTTAACTCAAAAGACTGCGTATTTTCTATTAAGGCACCATGGCCTAAAACTGTAGAGATCTGAGAGATCTTGAGTGTTTCGCAGAGATGACAGTTTCCGCTTGTTCTACTCCATTCGCAAGGAGTTAGAGGGCCGTGTATTAAACATTTCTTAAACTTTTCATATTATTATTTTTTGTTACCATTTCGAAAACTTTGTCAAAAGGTTGAGAGCATGCCAGCATTAACTTACAAAAATTTGGATGGATTAAAACAATATCATTCAGGAAAAGTGAATTATCGATTTAGTGAAAATAATTACCTAAAATAAATATTTGGTTTTCGTTTCGGAAACGTTAGACAGTATCACAATTTTTTCGTGCTTTTTTTTTGAGCGACAAATTTCAATTTTTAGCTTTCTAGAAACGAAAAAATAACCTGAATCAAATTAACGTTTTGCAAAGTACATACAAGACATGATGGAATTTTTGAACAGAGTCATGAACAATAGGTATTAAAATACCTATATCACTATCTACATCTCATTGAACTTATGCTACCACTACCCACTTTTTACTGAATATTATACAGAACCTTCCGAAACACTGTTCGACGTTATGCTAAAAAAAAAACTTTTCCGCGGTCTGAACCTACCTACCTATTGCCAGGCTTATAGATCGAAATCAGAAATCTTCATTCACAAAGTTACTATAAACAACACCTACATCTGTGTTTCATGTATTACACTCGGGAGAGAGTAGAACATGGAATTTCTGAAATAAAACAAATCCTCATGTTGATAGCGAGAATTCGCTATATGAAACACATACTTTCACACAGGCACCGCTCTGGAAGCGCCTTAAGGTCATCCTGAAGTGCTTATATTTTGTCCTTGAAAAAAAACCTTATTGAAATTCTTTCTGAAGATGTTCAGAACAGTGGTTGGTGCTTCCACAGGTGTTTCAAAAAGTCAAAAACCTACCAAATGTGATTCAGATACCATAACTTTCTGCAACCGGGCCACATCAATAGAGCAAAAATCGACTAAATATACCGAAAACTGCGTCAACAGCAGCTGGCACTGATCAACAGAATAGGTCCGATCCTGCTCACAACACCTTTCACAAGTTACCGTCCGCAAATTGAACGAATTGAGCGTCAAAGTTCCGTCTCTACCACCATACACCCAGACTTCTCGCCAACCGCATACCATCTTTTCAAGCGCTTCATTAACTATTTCATCGGTGGAATCTTCGCCCATCAGGACCAGGCAAAAAATAGCCTTCGTCGACTTTGTTGAAAAAGAATATAATATCTCACGGCAGCTGTACCGAAATAGAGACTCTTTGATATCTAGACTCGAACTTCAGCTCTACATTATCTAAAGTATCTTACCCTGGTATCATCTATGGACCTGTCTAAATAGATTCGGAAATAAAACACCTACAGAGAATCCAGAAAAACTGCATACGATCTGAATTCAAAGAGTCTGGCTGACTCAGATTGTACAAAATCTGACTTCACAAATTCATAACCCACAAGAAACCTCGTTAGGTATTCAAAAGATATTGAACATTCATCTGACAGAGTCAATGTTGAATCAGAAATCCTGATAAATTTAATAACTTCAACCACTTCATCGTTGAATGCATTTCAATTGTTCTTTATGGAAGTAATGTATTTTCCAGTGATTTCAGGCACGTTATGTTGCTTCAAAAATCCCTGAAAATTGCATTCACAATAAACTTTATAATTGGATTGGATACCGTGAATTTTTTTTGTGATCTGCTATTGTGATAGTTTTTTATGATTTTATTATTATGATCATTTTATTATATATGCCTTTTAAATGTACACAAAACACATTTTTTCAAAGTATAGATGAATTTATGATAGCATAACTAGAATTAAAAAGAGCTCAAGCTGAACCTCGCCTTTTATCGATTTCTTTATATTTGTTGGTTTGATCATATTAGTCCTATCGATGAATGAAGCTAATTTATTACCGTTATAACTCTTTGATGCTGATTTTTCAAAAGTAATGTCCTTCACAACATTTCTGCTGGAAGGAGACTTAAAAACATATTTTTTATTTAAATAATAAGCTGTCAACAATTACACTCAGTGCAGACAAGAGCACCGTTACCCCTTTGATGATTCTTTGAAACTGTTTCCTTCGACGTGTCTTTCTGATTTTTAATTTTTTTTGCTGAAACAGAAATATTAGGAGTGGGAAGTTTTCAAATCGACATCATCCATCTCAAAATGTGAGCCCCATATTTACGAGCGGATGAAAGCGACCAAAATCATCTCCAAACTGGATTTCGCATTCAATATCATTGAAAGAATATACAAACTAGGTTACATTGATTTTTCTTCCATTTTATTCTATGACCTGATCAAACTTTAACCTTGACCCATTTCTTCGAAAAGGGGGACCATGTAAACTACGTGAATCAAAAGGATCTTCACGGTTTTCTTTGGCAAAAATATGTTGATGCACCGTACAAAGTAATATTCATTCCACATTTAATATTGTTTGTGATGAATTGTTTCGCTAAATGATTAACAACGACCTTGACTCCGTTCTATAAAACATAAAAAACTGTTGAATCACCTGATGTGGATGGTGCAGATGATGATAATCCGGCCCGCCGTTAACGAAACGAAACCTGAATGGACTATGTACAGGACAACTGGCATGAAATGGGCTGTCGGCCTGTCGAAGAGGACCACCTACAGGAGTGACGGGATCTGAAGACCTCCCAGGCCTATCGCACCAGTGCGGAGGCCCCCCCGCCGCTCCGTGGAGCGAATGCGGTTGAGGGGCCCATCCGCCGGCCCCGTAAGGATCCAGGACGCACGCACCTTGAACTCCAGTCACACAGCACACTCGACACACGGAAATTGTTTGGTCAATAGAAACGAGACCAGACGAAGATACGTCTCGCTTCCGATTGCCCTAGAAGGGCACCAACCACCTAACTGAAAGTTCTACACCAAACTGATTCTGCACGACTATGAGGGAGATGAGAGTGACGCCACGCGGCGACGCGTCCGTTGCTTGGCGACGTTTACACCAGCCAGACCTCTCTGGTGCTGCATCTGTCGTAATAAGGCCCATTCACTTCTGATGAGGTTATGTCGGGCCGTTTTTTTTCTTCCTTGCTCACTCTCACCGAATGAAAAGTGTGTTTCTGTGTGAGTTTGGAATAGAACCGCCGAATTGGGGTCGATTTGGTTGGGATAAAGCAATGTTCTTAGAGTTACGTTCAGCACAAAATGGGTGGTAGTGAGGAATAATCTAAAAATTTTCGGTTTTGTTTTAGATTCATTAGCTGAATGAATAATTCATTGTGAACTGACTCCAAAACAAAGCAGTTTTCTCGAAAAATAAGTATGGAAAAAACGCACCAACTAATCAGGTGCACTTGACACAATTTCAGGTGATGCCTTCAAGACATAGTATTGGCTGTAGGAAAAGAACCATGACTTTTTAGAATTCATACACAACAGTCAACATGTGCACTACTCCCAAGAAATGGTAAACTAACTGAATTTAACATACCAATTAATGTATTGTAATGAAGGACAGGTTTGTGAGTAGTACAAAACATTATTCTCGACGGTTGTCAGAAACATATTTATATTTTTATGATATTGTTGACATTGCATACCCATTTTGCGTCATAGTGATAGTTGAATAATAGTATATTACGTACCAAGTAGGATAAGAAGCCTATTACCCACGAGCGAAAAATTGTAAACACGAGGTGTTAGCCGAGTGCGATAATTCGCGAGTGGACGTAATTGGCCTCATCCTCGAGGTGCGTACAAATTACTTTATGGGTGTTCATTTCTGTTATAATTATGCACATTTATTGTTTCATTATCACAATTATTTAATGATATTCCGCCGTCGATGTGGGAGGAAGATGGTCTTATTCCATTTTGTTGAGAATTTGAGACAGTGGAAATACAAATGTTTTCGATACTATTTATGAGAACATTTGATGTATTTCTCATGGATGCCATAGAATTATCTATATACCTTTCGGCCACGGTCTAACTTTTCCAGCCACCATAGCGCTTTATTGTCATTAGGTCACCCCCTCCATCAACTAGGATGGTTGCAGATGACCTTCTGAAGCAGTGTCCAGTATATGTTTCTGGATTTTCCAATTGTAAAAATTCGGCAATAGTTTTTGGTTGGTCACCCAACTTACCAAATCCAACAACCTGATTAGTGCATATCCCATTTTGATAATTAAAAAAAAATTGGTAGTTGTCAACATTTTTTGGTTTCAGGTTCATGTCCTTTCTACAAATATTATATTATATTCGGCATGCTCCAGATATAGCAATAATCATTTCCACTTAGAAATAAATTTAAATTGTTATATCATTTCATTTTATCACTACCCTCCGAGGAATATTACTAATATATAATTATATCATTCACTTAAAAAACTTTCAGCAGTGGGATTTGACCTCGGGTTATAGGAATAATGTAAACATTATATACATGCGTTATTGCTGAGCTACTTTGGCGATTATCGAGGTCTTGTATGATAGTGATATGACTACTGAACATAACTAATATTCACTTTGTGAGTAAATACATGAATTTGAAGAGTTCTAAACAATATAATGATGTCAAATACAAATGCGAACAGGTATTTTTTGGTGTGTAAAATATTTTCAAATCCTGTTGGCTGCTTTAGTTCATAGAATTGCTTCAGGTCTGGCAAATGAAATATAATTAGCTGTTGGCTGGTGAGGGTGCAATAATTCAGTTTTAACTTTTACATTGTATCTTTCAGAAATTGTTGCGAAAAATTTCATAAAAAATTAATAGAAAAAATAAGTGGAGTTGTGTTACCTTCGAAAACAACTATTTGCTATCTGCGGCTTGCTTAATAAATTAATTTATTTGTTCTCTGGTGAGCGTCGACGATTTGCGTTTTAGAAAGGCACATAATTTGGAATGTTGGAATTTTTACGAGATATTGAATGACACCTCATAATCAAAACAAATGGTTGTTGATACACAGATATAATTAGATTCATTACCAATCCACAAACTGTTGAAAATACATTTACTGAAAATATGATATTTATTTCGATTTTACAGAGAATTAGGAGAGAAAATTCACTGATTCGGGCTTTTGGACAATTGAATGTATTCATGAGATCATATTTATCAGAGTAAATGTTACATATCTCATAATTTTTTAAAATTTCTTAGGGAATTCACCGCTATTAATTCAGAATACTCGTGTACTCTAAATGAGCCATTACCTACCTACTGTCGAACGCGTAATAATTAGTTCGAAATGGATTGAGTAGAAAAAAAAGTTTGTTATTGTTAGAAAGTTGTAAAAAATGAATTCCACGGAAAAATACAGTTCAGTAGTTGAATTCCTGCTACTTTCACCATTTTGGTAGTTAGTTTTCAAATATTGATGTTCACAATTGATGCGGTTTTATTTATAAGAAGATTTTATGTTTTTCCTACTTGGATTTAATACACGGAAAAAAATGTACCAGAAAAAAATCGTGTCAGATCAACAGTTGTCAAAAAAGATCACAATCTTTTGGTACACAGGGTGATACTCGAAAGTAATACAATTATTTTAAATAATGATACATCATAAAATGACAGTTTGTTCCACATAAAAGTACATCGATGAAATCATCATATATTTCAAAAAAAATAGAGTAATTCTCAAAATTGTTCCTGTTCAGTTGAGTAACAAAGTAATGAATACAAATGCTGTACTCAATGATGCATCTACGATGACTATATTGCACCATGAAATATTAAAATGGTTATATTTAAATGGTCTTCGAATACACTTTGTATATCGTGGATAAACAGTGACGAAGATATACAAGATGATTGAAAAATCATCACACTCAGTATACGGGGTATAAATGAAGGTACAAATTTTTATTTGCGGCATGTTGGTGGTAAAAAAACTTTGTGTTTTCCCATGCAAAGTTCTCAAATGCAGAATATATTTGCAAATTATTCAAGAATTAAAAATTTTGAACTTGTGTCCATGTTGAATGCGAAACCAATGATTTCAGTAGGACAGGTCAACTGTCCACTTCTTTTGAGCCACAAAGTAATAGGTAGGCCATGCATGGGTTTTGCACGGGAATGTAAATGAAAATTTGGTAGATGTTGAAAGAAAATTCTTCACTTGTCTATGAAAACATGACGGACGATTTAGACTTACTCAATAATATGGTGGAGGAACAATGGAAATTAAAAAAACATGCATCTTAAAATGTAGGATTTCTTCATTACTTCAAACGATGACCAGAAGGCTGAATGAATGATGCGAAGGACAATGAAAAGAATTAAAAAGAACATATTAAAGACTGGTTTACTGTGGAAAGAAGAAAATGTAGTACTTCCGAAAAGTAAAATCAGTATTTTGTAGAGACTGGCATTCATGGAGAAGACAATGCAAAAAAATTCAATTTTTGCAGCGGCATATTGCAAAAAAATTAAAGAATATCTTGAAAGCGGATAGAGCAGAAAAAAAATATATTACTCCTTTTGGAGTGATCATTATGCCTAAATGACTACTTGATGGAGGTACATATCTGTATAATTTTTATTTTCATTTTTTACTCCGGGGTTTACAAAATTGTTTTCGTGGCAGATACAAAAGGAATGTTTTACCAGTTACAGTAGGCAAGGGAAATGGAACTGCTTACCGTTTCTTTGGGATGAACCGCTGGATATCTGCTGGAAGTGAAGAACAGACATGATCTAGACCTTGTAGAAAATACCCGAAGCAGCTAATGAAATTATAAGAATGAGTATCTAGGGGGCACCCATCATGAAAATAAAACATGAAGTTGGCGAATGAGGCAATCAAAATTCATAGTAACGAGTGATTATATGTAATTGTATTTATAATAATCAGGGGTCTCAGAAAATATTAGTTCAGAAACAATTTAATAATCTGAAATTAGGTACTTCTTCTGATTCAGAGAGGTTTTTCAAGCCTTTGGTGGAATCCCAAAGATAATTGTTTACTTTTTGAACCAACTTTCTTAAAATTTACCCTGATAATTCCTAGTATAGACGACGCTCTAAGAAAATCGAGTTCATTAAAAAGTAATGCTCTGTTTTGATCCTTCGCGTGTAATTCCTAACTTTACAGTTCGTTGTAAAATCTTGCTTCAAGATATTTGGAGAATGCATGTTGGATGAGGTGATAAAACTCCGGACTATTTAAATATTACATGGGAGATGTGGGTGAGACATCTCAAGAAAATAAAAAAAATCAGTCTTTCAAGGTAGTATCTCAAAGAGATTCACATTTTTCTGACTCTTCATAAAATGCTGTGGCATATTTTTCTCAATTCGATTATAAGAATGTTGTTTTTTTTTGTACTCATAGTTCAGGGTGTTTCCATTGAAGCAATTATCAATTCTATGATTGCAACCTCATACAGCAATAATTGGTGCAAAAAATTCTGAATCAGAAATAAATACAGAAAACGTTTTATTGGCGTGATTCTGAGACAGTTTTGAATTGGATAGTTTTAGAATCTTGTCGTTACTTCTTGGACCTAGAGGAGTATCATGATCTTGAAGGAAGCAACAAGGAAGAGAAGCCACCTCAACCAGTACTTGTACTTCCCTACATCAGAGGATTATCGGAAAGGATAAGGAGGATTGGGTCCAAGTATACCATCAGGACCTGTTTCATCTGGAAATCATCCGGAAGATCTGGAAATACTATACTTAGCAGCCTTACAAAAACCAGGCCACCAAACGCAAATTGAGAATCCAAGAATTGTATTTACCGGGTATCCTGCGAGTGCGGAGAATCATACATCGGGAAAACTAAGAGGCCATTGAAAATCTGCATTACTGAGCACAAGAAACACACGCAGCGAGCATGTTTGGACTCATCAACATAACATCAAGTGGGATCAAGCTGAAATCATCCATAAAGAGGAACACTGGTTTGGGAGAAAATTCAAAGAGGCCGCGTATATTTTGTCCAACAACACATTCAGTCAAGCTAGCGTAGAGATACGTAACATATGGAAACCTCTAATCAAGGGAAAACTACCAATTCCCACCAAACGATCATCTCCCGATAAAAACCAATGAAGCGGAAAAAGTGAAAGGGGGGATAGATGAAAGCACTCGAGCGACCATATGAATAGTGAGATCTCGGAGGAATGAGTCGAGTTATCACCCGAAGACGATTGTGGATACTAAGAATCGAAAAGTCGTGACATAACTTGGTTTGAAACCTCTTTAATTTTGTCAATTTGTTTTTCATTTTTGCCAATAATATTTTTTTAATCTTTATTATTTTTCAGCTTTCATTAATATTTTAATTTCATTTGTTTGGTTGTAGCTTGTATGTTAATTTTTTGTAAATTCAGTTTTTGTTTAATAAAATTGTTATTTTCGGTTGATCTTATTGATTTTGTAATTGTTTTTCAGGGTTTTCGAATCAATTTGTATTAGATTAGACAATGGAAGTCCGAACTGATGAAATACACCACAAAACATTGTCAACCACCTTCAAACGAACTGGTTCAAGTTTGACGATAGTCATGTCACCTAGTGTTCTGGCAATGGATATTGGCAGATCAAGATATTCAGATGATGTAGTGCTGCAAGTTTTTCCGGGTTTTCCTGCAGCTGAAAAAGCAAATACCCCACTGGAATCCATGAAGTCGCCCGGGAGCACAAATTAATTTTTGTTGTTGTTATGAAATTTTGTTATTGATAATCAAGTATCTAAGTATCGATTATTTTTGTCACTTACAACACTGCTTAACAGGTACATCCTTCATTCTTGAACAATTAAAATATCATTGAGTGGTTTACAATTGAATTAATGTGTTCGTAGTAATACATTTTCAGAATACTGAGTGATACAAAATCTTTGAGTTTTCACGGTACAAAATATTTCAATTCTGTTGCATATAGAGTCAATTTGAGGGCTACAACTCAGTCAAGATTTATTTCAAAATTTGAAGATTTTATTGCTGATTGTTGTTTTAATAGACCTAATAAAAAATCTTTTTGGAATAATATATTCCACGCCCCGATTTTGTAAAGGTTCCCCTTTTTTCGTTTGTTCATCATTGATTTTTTACCTTTTTAATATTATTTCTTTCCATGTTTCACTCATTAAAATGTTCCATATATTCTTCTGTAGATTTCAATAATGTTGAAACTTTTTCGAACGTGGAAACCTTTACTCCTAATATTATCTTATTCTTCATATTTTCGACAATGGTAACTGCTTTATTAGTGAAAACAATCAAAATGAATTCGTTTATTCTCCAAATGCTTTCACTTGGGAGAAATACCTCTTTCATTCGATATTTTCAAAGAAAATACCCGGAATTTCCAGATGTGAGCTATAATTACCTATCACAAGAGCAGAAACTCATAACCGGTTGGGGAAATGCTCGATGTATGGCATGTGTTCCTCGGGAATCGTTCCCGCAACGTCCAATGTTTTTCAATGTGAGGCAGTCTTATTGGAAAAGCTATAAAGTTCAATGAATGTAACAAACGGTATTGCTACGACTGGTTCTTATATAAATAAAGAAAAACACGAGTCTGCAACAAAAAAACTGTCTGGATGGGTATCCAGAATTATTAACAGATATAGAATTAACAGATATAGATGCATTTAGATGTTCTGATAACTGAAAAAATGATCTAAAAATTCCAGAACGGCGGATTATTTTGCAAAACGCAAAATCCCATCATGAAGGATGAGGATGAACTGACCTGAAATAAGGAATGAATAAAGAACTTTTCAAAAAAAGAACCAATTTCGAAAGTTTAATGATATACCATATGATGTCAACCAGCACTGTGACGTTTTTTCATGAATGCTTTAAAAAGAAGCCTTGAAGCGGTTCTGCTACATAATGGTGGTTTCTATGCCTATATTTCTATCGGTCATCTCGTATACCTCAAAGAAACCTACAAGAACCTGGAATTGTTCCTTCAGAAATTCAAATATAAAGTAAATTGATGGATGTAGCCGTTACTACGTGGTAGGTAGAGAAATGAAATGTTTTTTACCATTTTTATTTGTAACTAACGTTACTGCGGTTTCGTCCTATATGGACATTCTCAAACTTATACAACAAACTAAGAATGATTCATTACATTCGCTAATATATACCTCAATTTACAGTTCACAATGCGCAGGTGCCAATTTAAAAGCCGGAGAGTAAATAGAATCGATTTGACCATTTAACAGGTTGCACCCGCAATGTTTATGCTTGTGAATTTCCAAGCATTCTGAATAATTGAGTTTGCAACCTTTTCTTGCGTATAAACTTCAGATTTTCCCAACTTGTCGACCTTATCTTTGGCAATGAAAAGGAAATGTGGTCTGAATGCTACTTTCACATTGTTTTTTCTGAAGAAACCTGCGATTATTTCTGTTCTTTTTTCAAAATATGTTAGCATTACCCATTTCCTGATTTCTGGTTTTTTGAAAAGGAAAAAATGATTCGACATTTTCAAACTATTCTTTGGCATGCAACCACAATTTTTCGAGTCTAATCCATACGAAAATTCTGCACTATGCAAGGAAGGGTTGCAAACTCAATTATTAAGAATCCTTGGAAATTCACAAGCATAAACATTGCGGGTGCAACCTGTTTAATGATAAAATCGATTTAATTTACTCTCCGGTTTTTAAATTGGCACATGCGCATTGTGAACTGAAAATTGAGGTTCTCAGGCAATTACCTGAATGATATACAGGGCTTTTCATGATGAGCGTTAATTAGCCGTTTCTAGCAAACTATCCAACGGATCAACCTGAAAATTCCAAAGTATACTTAAGTCAATATGACCTACACGCCCAAAATATTTTTGAACGAAGCGGCGTTGTCGCTTCTACTATAAAGTAGCGGCTTCTTTCATTTTTCAAATGGAATACCCCGTATAGAATATATTATGATTCATTATCACTTTGTCAACAAATTCATATACTATTTTCCTATACCTATCTATTACCGTTTA
>WOGN01003192.1:0-15578 GCA_015342105.1 Leptinotarsa texana
TGATTTTTACGCAGTAACTTATCGGGGTGAACTAAAAAGTTTGCCCTTCTACACTTGTATAAAGTTCTCCAATTATAATTTTTATAGTTTTTCAGATTGTGGAAGGTAACAATTACCCAAAAAAAAGGTCGATGAAATATTTAACAATATTTTTACATAACTCATAATTCAAATTGATAGTCTTGAAATCATATTCAATGAATTGTACCTACACATGTATTCGAATAACAAAATGAATTTTTATTTTGTTATATCTGAATAAACAAACCACAAACACGTTGTGAATAAATCGGAAAATAATTACAAGATATTATTCTTGTCTCTTCATATCAAAAATCATTGCTGAATCACATACCCGAAATCAAACAAAATCTACCTACGGTAACTTAAGAATTCAAAATTTTGAACTGAATACTCCCGAGTTGGAGAAAGGTAAATCAGTATTCATTTTATTTGGAAGTATATTGTGAATCAATAAGGTTGACATCAAGGTACTCTGTCAATTCAAGAGTCTCAGAATCATTTGTGTATAAGCCGAAAATGTATTACTTATCTCCATATTATTCGTAATCTCCATATTATTCGTAATCAGAAGTAGGTTTATTGTCACAAGCTAATGAACAGGGCTGTTGATTACATCTGCATACAGAAGTCCCGAATCATTTGACGCGGGTAATTTGGAACTGACAGTGAGTCACAGAGTATCAAACATTTTGTTTTACATACTAACCCCATTTGTCTGTCTTTTTAAAATCCAATTCAGAAGTGAGGCTAACAGCTGTGTATTGTGATTCAGTCTGAGTTAGAGCGCCCGTATAAGTGCCACATTTTGCGGTCGGATCGACCACACAATTGCAGTCGCGTTCTAGCGAACTCAAGTCGCCCATAAGAAATACTGTACTACACGTTCACGGGCGTTCACAAAAGTCAAAACGGACGTCTGCAGTCAACTTGCTGCTGATCTCCGCCGAGAAGTCATCGCGACATCCGCCGTACACAAACCACAAACTTGCAGTCGTACCCAACCGCGTACACCCTGGTGTATTTTTCCTCATATTGGTCTCACAGCATCCAATTTTTGATGTCAGTTGCCTCAATTGCAAGTGCGGTTTCTATGACCGCAAGTCGACAACAAAAATGTGGTTGGGTCAACCGCAAAGTGCAGTCAACGTGACCACAATGTTGTGGTTGCCTCAACTGCAAATATGTGGTCCGTGTGCGGGCGGACTTACAGATGGACAATTTCATAAATTGATTGAGAAACATCTAATACAATTTTTAAATCACTGTCCCATGTTTTTGAGAAATTCAACTTCTTCCATAAGTACTTCGATGTCTAGCGAAATGTTAATTCACGACGAATAAGGGTGCCAGCATGCGAAAGGAGTATGAACATCCGAAATGTATTTTGCCAACAAAAATATAGTCTTCGGGTTGTTATAAGAAATAATGTGTTTTATTTTTGTAATTAAAAAGTTGCTACTGTGCAGATGGCGACCTGTCAGTGTGAAGCACAATACAAAATCGTTCTGATTCGGAATTTGTCGGAAAAATTGAAATTATTTCAAATAGATTGTTTCCAATTGACCACTCTGCTAATTTATTTCAAAACTTCCCATCTCGTTTGAACTATGACAAAATATAAAGTCAGTATTCAATATAACTTGCACAATCTTCTATTATTTCAATAGTTTCAGAAAAATATTTCATAACTTCGCAGGTAGGTGTTTTGAAAATAGGTCTTTTTTAGGAAAAACACAAGCACTACAGAAAAATCCATAAGGCGCTCTGAGAGCGGTGCCTGTGCGGAAGTAGCGATTCACATTGGATTTGAATCGCTGGAAATTGAATTCATTTGGAAAAACGTTCTCAGAAAGTTTATTATACATCAACGCAGTTCTCCAAATGAAAGATTTCTTAAACAGTGAAGTTCGAGGTATACTGAGTTGAACTTCAAAACGATGAGCAGCCACAGTCAGTCGCGTATTTCTAATATGTACCGCACTTGGTGGAATCAAATGTGTCAAGGCAATTCAACAGCTACCGTGGAAGTATCTATAAAAGAGAGACAAATCTCCAACTCGTCTTCGATTTTTCGGAGTATCAAGTTTGTAAGTGATGTCTGTATCTCCAATCAGGCGGATGGATCTTTCCGGGGTATGCTACATATATGTGAACAGTACTCCAAAAAAGGTCTGATCAGAGCCTTATAAAACATCAAAAGTTGTAGGTTTGTACAGTTTTCTGGTTCAAAACAGTGTTCCAAACAAAGCAGCTTTTGCAATTCCAGTGACATGGTTGTGCCATGACCATTTTACCTTATCGAAGAAAAAAGCGGAATTGTTTGTCCTGACATTATTATATCCGGTTCGGAGACATTTATCCATTTGGAGAAAATCGATGCCTGGTTTCTTTCACCCCAATTCGAAATCACCTCTAGATCCTCATTGAAATATGCAATTTCCCGCTACCAATGAAGATATGCATTCGCAGTCGATGTCCTGGAATCCAAATGGAATGACGAGACAAGTGTGCTGTCATCAGCAAAGCTTTATATTAGATTCTTGGTTTTTTCCAATTAGTCGTCATTGATATACAATGAAAAGAGGGTTGGAGACAATAAGGCTTTCTGGGAAACACCAGCGTTGATGGAAAAGTATTCGAGAAATATTCATCGACGACCACTTTAAGGGAACGTTCTTTCAGGAAGCTGGAGAGCCATATACAAAAAAGATCGGACAAGCCATATTATCGAAGTTTGATCAGCAAACCCTCATGTGGCACATGGTCAAAAGCCTTAGAAATATCAAGCCTTCCTCAATAACGACAGTGTAATAAATGTTAAAGTAGACGGATGAATTTTTACTAATGAAAATACCAAAGTAAAATCAACCTGAACCTGAACCTGCATGCCATTCCAGACTTTGGCATAAGCTGGACTGAATTTTAATGAGACCATCAAGAAGCAACAAAACTGAAAGTGAATTTGATTTGAATGGACGCAATACTAGTTTATTTGTGAATAGGAATGCAGATATCGAGCCAAATATTATAAACTGAGCCACTAACTCTATTCTCGTTTACTATTTACCAGCAAAATCACCCATCCGAATTTTTTGTTCAATTACACATTTTTACAGCTCGTCAAGGTACTAAATACTCATATCAAAATATTTGATTAACAATGCTATTATAGAGTTTGGCATACATGTTATTCTTTAAATCTTTCCATAACACCATCTTAAACTGTGTACAAGTTGATTTGATTTTTTTATTAGCGAGTGCGATAATAATAGTGATGAGAATTCTGATGGGTTTTTCCATTAAGACCACACGTAGAGAAGGTCATAAGAACGTGTTCAGAATTACTGAAATATTTGTTCTTCCAAATCGACAAATTACGTTTTGAATTTCCGCATTTATTTATTTTCAGACTAGGTCATAGTGTATAAGTACGTTGTGGTTGACCTCGTTCAAAAATAGCTACATCGGGAGAAACAAACTCATTTTTCATTACTCATTAATATCTTCATTCATTCACTACTGATAGCAATTAGTTAAATTACCCGTATAATTTTAGATTACATAACTTCACAAATATATGAAACATTCCTGGGATAATCACAAGAGAAATAGACGAAAAAGGTTTTGGCTTTCTACTTCTCTCTTTTATACAAAAAAAAAATGTGGGAATCTTCTTAAAAAAATAGAAAAAGGCAATTCATTCCAGAATGAACTTTTCATAAAGATGTGATCATGCAAAAAAGTACGGCTGGTCAAATATAGGAAGACCTTTCTGAATTCCGTTATAGTCCCGTCCACCAGATGATTATAAGAGCGAGAGAGAGAGAGAAATAATTATCAAGTCTCTTCCTAGATTTGATAAACTGTAACTTTCAAACAAACTGGAAGAAAAAGCCCTCTCAAAACAGTTAATTTCATATAA
Source organism: Leptinotarsa texana (assembly GCA_015342105.1). Classification (NCBI taxonomy): domain Eukaryota; kingdom Metazoa; phylum Arthropoda; class Insecta; order Coleoptera; family Chrysomelidae; genus Leptinotarsa; species Leptinotarsa texana. Next base: position 3,947 of record WOGN01003192.1, read on the forward strand.
ACATTGAATTACACGAAAGAAAAAATACTTTCCAAACAACTACTTTTATATGATCATTGAATTATACAAGAAACACTTTTTCCTATTCAGTTTGTAATCCAAATATTCGTTATGGAAATTAATCAGATATCATTCACAGGATTGCTACACAATATATTCAATGTAGAAGGTAAAATTTCACTTACATGGAACACTGTCATCCTCAATGGCGAACATCGACGTTTCGGAATAAGACATAAACATATTTTTTTTTGATACATTACTTGAATGTCGCATCAGAAACGTTCAATTTTCCATGACTCCGGCGCATAAATCAGGCTCAATTTGACAGATGGCATGAGTCATGTTGGTTTTGAGGACCGCTGTGATTTGTGGATTATTCGAGTAAACCTGCGACTTAAAAAATCCTCACAAGAAAAAGTCTAACGGGGTCAAATCGCATGATCTGGGTGGCCATTTCACACCACCTACACGTGAGATGGTGAGATTGTGTGATTTTTCGATGAACATCAGGGTCAGTTGCCAACTACTCCAGAGTTTATTCAGTGAACATACGTCGTTGTCTATTGTCGTCTACCTTCAGTTCCTGGGCCAGTTGAATTCTGTACGGATTCAGGCTCAAGTAACGACGAAAATTCACCAAGTTGTGGTCTGCGAAAGGCCGAGTTCTTGTTAGCCACGCGAAATCGACTGCCTTGGATTCTCCTGCACACTCTCAAAGATAATGTACGGCTGTTCGTCGATCGTTTACTGAACCAGTGGACTCAAATTTATGGACCATATTGCCAATAATCCTTTCGGTAGAACGATTATGGCGGCCGTAATATGAGTGAAGCGCGCGGTACATTTCCCAAACAGAAACTTCATTTTGGAAGATTCTATATGTTGTGTAGCAATCCTGTGAATAATATCTGATTCAAATCCTTAACGAATGTTTGGATTACAAACTGAATAGGAAAAATGTTTGTACAATGTTCATATTGAAGTAGTTGTTTCGAAATTATTTTTACTTTCGTATAATTCTATGTTTATACGAAAATAATTGTTTCTGAAAGGGCTTTTTTTTTCAGTTTGTGAGTGAAAGTCACTTATCTGTATGATCTACACATCTTTTTAAAGGAGTTTATTCTGAACTCATTTGCTGACTTCCTTTCTTTGCAAAATTATGATATTTTTTATATAAAGATGGAAAAGTAGAAATCCTAAATTTTCATTTACCAAAAATTTGGTTTTTATTGGCACTATGCTGGATATGTTGCCTATGTTGCCTGCTACATCCATAAATAATCAGCTAATCTATCCAAATAATAGCAATCTCCAAATAACATCAAATGGACCACTCTTAATACGTGTAAGAATTTACAATAAATTATTCACTGGCATTAAAATTTAGTCTACACACTTCAAATTTCGAAACTCCATAAGACGCTTTCTGCAAGAAAATTTATTTTATAACATTGACAAATTTTTAATTTAACTTTTTAAGCAAATAACATATCGCTGTTCTTTTTGTTGTCTTGTAGTTATGTACATAGTCTTTAATATACAGTGTGTAACAACGAAAACTTAACAAAGCCGTTTTTGAATATAAAAAGTAATATCTTTAAAAAACTCGGACACGTCAATTTCTGATTGAAGGGGGACACCTTTCAGACTAATCAAATTTTTTGTAGTACGCACCCCCTCGGAGGGGTGCGTCCGACGACCCTTATTTAGACAGGGAAAGTAGGTCGAGTGACACCTTGTTTTGAAAGTCTTCCGAATACCTTTACAACTCTGTTAAAAGAAAATTTTTGTAACGATTAGTTTTCGAGATAATTTGCAGTCAAAATTGCCATGTTAATAATACATTAGACAGACCACTCAGTAACTTGTATGCCTGAATAGGTATTGAAAATTATTTTGAAAGGAGTACTGTAGTTCACGGCCAATCAAGTTGGCTTCTTCAAGAGATGAAGAAAGGTGAAGATGCCAACTTGGTTGGTGAAGAGGTGATGACGAGTATTGCATTTTTGTTGATTGGGAAAAGTGCTTGTTTTGGATATACTCCAAAACAAGCACTGTGGTTGTGAGGAATATTCCGATCTAAATCATCTCCAAATATCTTCACGACCTTTCATTATTACCCAGTATATTGACGAATACTATTACCACATGAATATGAAATGCATTCGTAGATGGTTTGAGGTAGGTACTTGCTCAATTACAGTAGTATAATTCAATTGAGGGATATGAAAAACATATTCTCAACTCGTTAATTATTGAGGACGGAACAATCTCATAATGCAGGTGGAAATAAAATGAAAATAAATGAAAAATTAAATCTGAATGAAGAAAAACTGACCGTTTTCGAATATGGGCCTTCAATTATAAGTTTTCAAAAACTGAAGATGTCAATTAAAACAGAATCAGAACAAAATAATGTAAATTTTGATGGCAGGGGAGCTATTTTTCGTTTATTTGGCCGTTGTCTGCAGGTTTTCACGCCTAAAGTTTCGTCTACTACTGCGGTACACATTATCAAATCAAAGACGATGTGGTAACGGTCGCTGTGCCCGGGTTGTTGTTCCCGTTCCGAACGTGGTGCTGATATTTGACTCTGCTTTTATACGTGGTTTGGTTTCTCTTATTTGGATTACCTGATCGTTTGTCTACTTTTAAGGACAGGTAGCCAGATATTAATAATGTTCATTGCCACTTCTTTTCTATTGAAACCATCCCAGTTAATATAGAGCGTTCTGGTTTATTGAAGATAAGTTCGGATTGATGAATCCTCTGTTCTGATTTCGACTGTGAAATGATCCTAAACTGTCTTAAACCGTCCCGAATCGTTCTTGCTGTCGAGACTGAACTGTTAGGAACTGTTCCCGTTGCTCATGTGCATTCATGTGAAAATTTGTTTGGGCTATTTTTAAGGATGATTTTTTATTCATTTGATTCAAATAATTGATGATTCAGGTTAGATAACATTTGAACTGACTACAAGGATACGCTACATAATAAAATGGACATAATCAGCAGTATTTTCTCGTCTTCATCTCTTTATAATTGTGATAGGTGGCACAGTGGTCTTTTCAAAATGCGTTCTAGTTTAACCAAGTGTCCGAGACTATTTCGGACTGTTTGAGATTTTTTGCTCGTTCGCATCATGTGCTGCGCAGTTTCCAAACAGTTTCGGAGTTAGTACCAGAACAAACCTACAATAAGTACCGACGAATATATCCGAGAAAACAGCTACTTATTTGGCTAATATGTTACAAGGTGTTGAAAAACTTTTTGGTGGTTCGGATGTGACTTTCATCAGAACTTTTATTGCACCCATATGCTCAGGTGCAGGTTTCATCGAATTGTATTAGTGAACATGTATTTGCTAAAATTTTCTCTGGCCTTGGAGATTGGTCAATTGTTTAAGCAATATTTCACTGTAATATAGTTCGTCTCTAGCATCGATGTTTTCTGGTATAATAAACCATTTTGAATGCGTGAGACCACCTTTATTATTTTCGCTGATAACCGAATTTTTCATTTGAAAATAGGTTTTTAATACCAAATCTGGAAAATTTCAGTATTTTTATGCCGAGGAAAACTCTGGTTTTAGTATCAGCAATGTCCTTGGGCTTTTATTACACAGTGATCACTCCTTATTTTTATGATGAATTTGATTAGTTCGGACTTCCACTCTCTAATATTATATAAAATGATTTTGAATCCCTGAAAGAACCAATAAAAATGAAAAATAAAAAAAATATGCTGAAAATAACAATTATATAAATAAAAGACATATAAATGAAATACAACTAAAAAATACAACAATTAAACAAACAATAAAAATTAAGGGATTTCAAACCAATTTACTTCACGACGTTTCGATTGTTAGTATTCACAATCGTCTTCGGGTAATGACTGGATTAGCGGGAGATGACCGGACTAGCGGCAGATGACCGCCAAACGATCAACTCCCGCAAAAACGGTCAAGCGGATAGAGGGAAGAGGAGATAAGTGAAAGTACTCGAATGACCCATAAATAAGTCATCTCTCAGAGGAATTTCACTTCATTTCACTGTAATCTCAATTCAGGGTTTTTTTGCTTGATATAATTGTTATTTTCAACTATTCTTTTTAATTTTTCATTACTATTGGTTCTTTTTAGGGATTTCAAATCATATATAATATTAGATAAGATAGTGGAAGTGCGAACTAATGAAATTGATCAATCCTTCCTGTCGAAAGTAATAAAGAAACAACATCCGTTTCCCCTGTTAACTCTAAATTAAATACTTTAATTAGAAACTTGTTAAAATTACATTTTTCCCAAAAATAGCTCTTTTACTGTGTTACAATAATCAGAAATCTTTTTCAAACCATTCATCGAGAATTATGCGGGACGAATCTAAATATCGGGTTGACATAGTTCTATGCTTAATGACATACCTCTAGGTCAATTAGAAAGGAATGCGTAGCATTGCCTGTCCTGACGTGTCATACAGTCAATTTTCAATTACTCGGACTTCAACTACTTATTTTTCAACCGTTGAAATGCCAGAGTTATAATTGAATGTAGGTATGTAATATTTATTTTAGTAAATGTTGAAGCTGGATTTTTACGACTGGCCTCAATCAAACTATTTCTAATCAAAATTCATCACTGGACAGACATGAATCGGTACTAAATATAAATCGACATCATACCACATGGTTCGTCTGATATCTCAATGTAATGGTTCAGTTGGTATTTTTTTATTGCCGCGAGGTGCATTGACTGTATTTATCTGTAACATCTGAAATGGCTGCTCCACATATGGTAATTTTGAAACATGATATGCATGAAATTCGCTGGTGATTGAGAGTGTCAGACATGGTTGACTTGTTGAAATGTCCTGAATGAATACAGAATAACTGATCACAGTACAGCAATGCCAAATTCATAATTACACTGTCGACACTGATAGTCCTCTGAATATTATAAAAATCAAATATAATTTTGTGTTCTTTGGAGATTTATCTGAACAGTCTCTATTAATAACAGAAATGCTAAGGTAACTGTCACATAAGATTTTTGTTCTCTATTTGGGTCCAAATGTTGGAAAGTGTGCTTAATTGAAAGCCATTCAGTTCTCTCTTAGTCCCAAAACTGAACTTTTACTAGCATTGATTTGAAGATAATTCTGCGCAGAGGTAGACATCAATGAGGCTATGTCTTCATTTAGTATCTGCATTGCAGTATTCATGTCCGATGGGTGGAATGAAAGATGTAATTATATATCATCAGGTTTATTATGGAGTATTTGACTACGTTCACAAAGTTTGAGGTATATAATATAAATAGAAGAAGACCTAAAATCGAGCCTTGTGGAACACCATTATTCCATTTGGATTCCAGGACATCGGCTGCGAATGCACATCTTATTCATAGGCAGCAGGCGGTTGCATATCTTAATGAGGATCAAGAAGTAATTTCAAATTGTGTTGAAACTAACCCAGGCATCGGACAGACAATTCAGCTTTTTATTTCGTTAAGTCTATTGGGGGTTGAAATAGACACAAATATGTCTTGTCACAATCATGTCGCTGGAATTGCAAAGGCTGCTTCTGTGTAGCTTGGAACACTGTGTAGGAACATAAAACTGTAATCCGCCAGACTGGAGACGCGACCATCATTTGTAACCTTGATAGTCTGGAACATTGAAGAAGGGTTAAGGATTTGTCTCTCTCCTATAGATACTTTTACGGAAAGTCTTCAAGTGACTTGGCACATTTAACTCAACCAATAGCGGTACATATCAGAAATACGCCACGGACTATGGTTGCTTGTCGCTTTGAGGTTTAACTCACTATACCTCGAACTTAACAGTTTGAGACAAATTCCATATGGAGAACTACGTTTATGTGGAATACACTTCCTAGAACGTTTTTTAATCTCCACCGATTCAAATCCGATGTGAATCAACGTATTCAAAAAAACTTCATTGTGAGATTTTCTCAGTTTCACAAATATGCAACACGTGTTTCGCCGTACAATGGCATCTTCAGGTATAAAGTACACGCCCGAAGAAGTCATTGTATGGCGAAACACGTGTGGCGTTTTTGTAAAACTGTTTAGTGATAATCTCACAATAAAGTGTTTTTAGTACGTTAGTTATAGATTACCGTCAAGTATTGCCCAATTCCATTATATAAAAATGTGAATCACTACTTTCGCATAGGCACCTCCCTTAGAGTGCCTTAAGAATTTTCCTGTAGTGATTGTATTTTGTCTTCTAAACATTTTTATCATTTTGATTTCTTAGATAAAATAATTCTGAGAATTGGTATTCTTCCTACGCATATTAAATTCAAAATCGAGACCAAAACGTCGTTCAAATATAAATATATTGCCAAATACAGATTCTAGTGATGTGAATTGATACAAAGTCAACTACCATATTTTTTGTGTGAAAAATAGTAAATACATCCAGAACATATTACAATTTTGTCAATGAAAATTGATTTGATTATTCTATTGCTGAAATTTCATATCTGTTCTGAAACAGATTCACAATGCAGAGGGACATTGATCTGAAAACACGATTTATAGCCGTGCTAGTAGTCGAATGTTGAAAGTAACGACACGTTAATTTCGAGCCTGTATATTTTGTACGAGTTTTGTTCATGTAAAAATCAGTTCGAAAAATCGTTTCGCCATGGATGTAATGAGATACTCGGTTCTGTCCATCTGGCAATCTCATTACTTTGATTTTCCCGAATCGAACACACTCAAAGTGAATTATAAAATCGAGTGGAATAATGAAACAAAACATATCTGTCTTGAACATTTTTCAGAATCAAGTAGGTTGCTTTCCGAAAAGCATAGAAATATATATAAGTACCTACTTACTTAAATAATTTTATTTTCTCATGGGCCCGACATGGGTTATCAATTAGTTGTTTAACTAACTTCAAAATATTCCACAACAACACAAACACTTATAACTTCTTGTTTCTAACCTTGAAACTTACGATAAATACCAAAACAGCTCTTCTGTGGGGAAATTATGTTTCCAGGGAATTTTTTGGTAATTTTTATAATTTTTTTCCGTATCATCCACATGGGACTTGGAGCATGTCATTATGGAATTCCAATTAGTTTTTTATCGAAATTGAATTATTTGTACCAATAATACCACTCTCGAATAGATAATCTTGGTTAAATATTATCATTGCCATATTGTTATCATATCCAGCACGTGTCCCCTCATCAGTAATCAAGATAAAGACTAATGAATGAAAATGTCCTTTGAAGAGATGAGTAAACACCGAGCTAACAACTAGTACTCAACAAGCAAACGTTAGCACTGAAAATAGAAAGTTTTCTAAGATACTCAATAACTGAAATCTACGAATATACCGAAATTGTACTATTTACGATCAACTTTTGAAGATGAAAACCTCATTGACAAATTGAAGGAAATCCTTTCAATGCTACGAATGCTAGGAATATAAAAGATAGGTACATCAAAAAATTCAGATGAAAAATGTTTTTATTGTGACTGAAATTTTTCATTTTGCATTGTTCTTGTCAATTCTAGTAATACTCCTACTTCGTTTTAAACAATGTTTGCACGGAAGTTACTTATTAGTAATAATTTCCATAGGTAGGCAATAATTGCATACAGAATCATCGGAAAAAATGTTAAGATATTACATTTAGAAAAACACAAATAAATTGAAAGGGTGTATTTTCAGGAAAGAATAGTTTCCCTAATTTTTTTCATGAAAAGATGAAGAAGTAGAAAGCTAACAACTTTCTCTCTCAGAATTCACATATTTTAATGCTAGTAACTGATGTAATTTTTTGGTCTGGTTTATTACAAAAAATCACTCATATTAGTATTATAGTTGAAACTCAGAATTTAGATGTCAATATCAGGAGAATTCCAACATAATGAAAAAGAATAAATGAGATTTGGTTATACAACAATCAGATATATATTTCGTTATGAATATATGTAAACTTTCAATAATAATTGAATTCGGTAATATGGTTGGGTAGACTGTTGCATTTTTGTCATTTCAAAAAATTCTTGTGGGTATTCATTTGATGCTTCATTGTGAGATTTCTACTAAGCAGTTTTCAAAACTGCCTCAAGAGTTTTGTGATACAACAGCTTCCTCAAGCGTTTTCGAACTATTGTATAGCAAAACACATATTGCGGTCGGAGAGCTTACAAAACAGCAACAGTTCACAAGACCGCAGTATGAAAATGTTGAGCTATTGTATAGCGAAATACTTATTGCGGCTTTGTAAATTATTTAGCAAAAATCTAACAAAGTATTACTCGAACACGTTATGGATTTTTATCGAGTATCGGCCAATTCCAACACATATTTACATAAGTCTCATTGAATATCCAAGTAGATCTACAGGTGTACAAGTATGATCTACAACTGACTAGAACTGACTGACAGAAGAAGTTAAAATACAAATACCATTTTTCCAATGAGTATTTTTCAATCTTTTATTTTGTATGAAGGCCATGTTCAATCTGATGATCATTGAATGTCTGTCAAGTCTGAGTTTGAAACGAAAAAACTTCATTTTGATATCAATTGATATGATATTATTGGTTAGATATCAGAAATGAAACTATATGACATATTTATCAAAATACAACTCATGAGTAGAATATCAGTGAAGATTCAAGGAGTACCATGTTTATATGACTAACGATATAAATCGTATTCACTGACCACGCTTGTCAAATTCATTTCCAATTTTTATTCCCATATTATCGAGATATGAATACAATCCATGTCGTTGAATCTTCCTTTTCTTCTCTTCCAATTTTCAACAAGGTGTATATTGATTTGTTGTCGTTTCACAAAATTGTTTTCAAACGAGTTAAGAGACTGTTGATTGTTGTTATTCCTGTCTAAATCTTGTGGTAGTTCTCAATTAACGATTATCTATCATCTTTTCTTTGAATCCATGTATGTAGATTTTTTTATCAAAAGTGCAAATGGTATTCATGCAGCAAATGCAGTTTTTTGAGTTTCCAAGGATTTCATTCAATTCCCTATCAAATGTAATCATTGAGCATATAATCTTTCTTTTGAATTTTTGCTCTACCCACTGTGTTCATTCGTTAAGTGAAGAATATTTTGTTCAGTTGTTTATTGATAAAAAATATTGATGATATGACATTCATTTATAATTAGCAATCGATAGTGAATATTTGAGACTTGCTATTAGTGAATATTTTGCAATTATAATGTTCACTTGGTTGCAGATATGTTGTTATATTCATAGTTGATACAGGATCTCGAATTTATTCCCATTCTCGTCTCAAATTTTCGAGATATGGATATGTACAACGTTGTTCGATTATTTACCTTGTTGTTTTCACCCAGTTGTCAAGTACCCAACAATTTTCCCCAATTCACGAGTTTCATCATATTCTTCAATCCTGGAATTCATCACATTATATTCAGATTTTTTCCTACTAAGAAACATTTTTAAATTATCAATTCAATTAGTATGTTCTGTAGGGTTTCTCATTACTTAATGACATTTGTTTTCATTCTATTACAAATATCTGCTGAACAAAATCGAAAACAAAAGTGATTCAATATTTATATTCGAAAGTAGTTGTATCGGATGAATATTTTCTCTCAACTGTTTGGAAAGCTTGGCACATAAACTGAATATTCTTGCATGTTTTGATTTTTTTCTATTTGAATGTATTTCACTATTTTAATCAATGTAGGAGTAGAAAGCCTGAAGATTACTCATAAAATAACCAATGTCTCATGAAAATATTTCTTTTGCAAGTAGGATGTATTTCGTCTTCTTGAGTAGTCATAGGAAAACTTGTCTATTGATATATTCTTTCCACAGAATTCCGAAGAATATTGAAGTTGAATTTACTAAACTCCTCAATTCACTCAGTTTAGAGGTCTATTCTGATATAACCACTTATTATTATTAATATATTTCATTATCAATAATAGGAGTATACCTACCTTTCATAACCACTACCTGATCTATTCTAAATAGGTATAAAATATGGAGTTCAATTATAGATATTTGATCCAATGCTTTTAGTCAATTGCTGAACGATATTTCAAACTGCATCAAATAATATTCTTTCAATATTTTCTCACAGAGACTTAGGTATAATATCAATCATATTTTTTGAAGAGCACTGCAAAATCCTTTACAGCATACTATACTTCGCTAAGACAGTTTTGTATCCATCTCACTTCTGGATAAGATTTGTGAAAATCAGATAGATACAGATAGTTTATACTTGGAATTGAGATTCTAGTGTACTCAAACTACCTAATTATTTTCCTTTTCAGCATGCTCTTCTGTGATGTATATGATCAATCATTTTATAAATCATTCATCTATCCACTTTTCCACTTTTGTCCTATTTGAGGTATTTTTCTGCTCACTACTGGGAAATGCAGAATTTTTGGCAAAGGTTGTATACTTGTGTTGAAACTACTTGCTTATATTGAGGTTGTCACAAATGATGATAATACCTAAATATTCTGCTGGAGCATGCTTTTTCTAAGCTATTTTTACTGATTCAGGAATAATTGTATGAGAGGGGCGGATCTTTTCCTTACCTTGTGCATCGGGGTACCCCAAAAGTCATTGACGAAAATATTCATCAACGGAGAATGTGGTCTCAGATCCCGATTCTCTTTGATGGCACTGATATCGTCAAATACGAAACCGCAATAGTAACTATTGTAATAACAAAGAAAGCAAGTTAATACGATGACAGCACCGAGAGCGTGATTTAGTGCCATTTTCTCACAATGTTAACCTATTAAGATCACTGAATTCACAAGTTCATCGGAGACTGGACTGCAACATATCAAAACGAGTCCCTCCCATCTTCAGAGTTGGCTCTGTCGAGGCGAAAACGAATATCTGCTGGTAATGTCATTATTCACGGGTGATATTTGGCAAATGGGTCAGTCACTTCAACTGCTTGATCTTGACATCGCGTATTTCACATCTCCGCGCGCCGGTGGCAGAAACAGCTGAAGGTCGATGAACACTCTTCAATTCGCTGGGTACAAATCAATTTGCGACTAGTGATGCATTCGTTGGGATACTTTGCACATCCTCGTAGTTGAACACACGTCCACTCACTTGGATTGTGGCACCAATACTGAAGTTCTTGCAATGCTTCAATAGAGGTTTGGACTTGTTCTGCCGCCATAGTGCGACTGTGCGTCACGTGACCCGTGTCGGTGGTAGTTTGTGCACAGGCGCAACGCTCAGGCGATGTGAGATCACCTACGGATAAATGCCGGATTGGGAATCAAAATGTGTATTCTGATATTGTGTGGGGGTATTTGCTCATTAGGAGAGTTTTATGGGATAACAGTTTCGGGAAGTATGGTCGGCAGGCATGCGATGTGCTCTTGGGATGGACTAATTCCTAGGTATTGACGTTTGCCGCCTTTTTGTTCCGTTAGAAGCTCTTCAGTTTTATTAGAGTTTTTCTCTCGTGGCACTCTCAACGGTTGATACTCGTGTATTTCATCAGTTCGGACTTTCATTGTCTAATATAATATAAATTGATTTGAAAACCTGAAAAAAATAATTGATAACAGTTGATAACAGTTATCACCC
>WOGN01003193.1:0-15577 GCA_015342105.1 Leptinotarsa texana
CAGATAGTGGACGAACGCGACCCGTAGGAACCTGAAACCAGCGGAAACCACCCCTAACTACCTACCAATACCCCCCGAGAGCTAAAAAACTGACAACTGCAAAGGACAAGGACAACCCAATCACACCACTTCACACCGAAACAAGACCACAGCAACGACACGGACAACCTAAATTAGAATTAGCACTAAGTTAAGATAATAAGTAATTCAATAAAATGTAATCTAAAACTATCAATTAGCACTGCCCTGAAGAGGCATTAGCCTATAGCAGGGCACCATAGAATGCAATATATAAAAAAAATGTAAACCAAAACAAAAAAAGATAATAAACGTTAGTTCAGTTCAGTAGTTCCTTGGGATAAATAATCCAGGCGTCGATATGAGGATCAATGATACAAGCTGGAGGTGGATAAACTGCATTCCTAAAAGATTTGTCCATTAGTTTTTTTTAAGGATAAAACACAAGCACTACAGGAAAATCCTTAAGGTGCTTTCAGAGCGGTGCCAGTGCAAAAGTAGCGATTCACGTTGTTGATTAAATCTATTTGGAAAAACGTTCTCTGGTAGTTTTTCCACATAAACGCAGTTCACCAGATGGTAGAGTTCTTAAACAGTGAAGTTCGAGGTGTACTGAGTTGAACCTCAAAACGATGAACAGCCATAGTCCGTCTCATATTTCTGTATTCTACCGCTCTTGGTGGAATCAAATGTGCCAAAACACTTGAACAGCCCCCGTGGAAGTATTTACAGAAAAGAGACAAATCTCCAACATTTCTTCGATGTTCCAGGTTATCAAAGTTGCACGCGGTGTTCGCGTCTCTAATCAGGCGGATGACTATTTTCTGGATGGAATCCAGCAACTTCAGGGTATGTTTGGAGGCAGAGCTCCATACATGAGAACAATACTTGAAAGGAGATCTGATCTGAGCTTTATAAAGCATCAAAAGTTGCTGAGGTATGTACAGTTTTCTGGTTCGGAACAGTTTTCCAAGCTTTCGGGAAGCAGTCTTTGCAATTCCAGCGCATGATTGTGCTAAGAAGCTAAGACCTTCAACAAACTTATCGAAGCAGTAAGCTTGTCTGACCTGACATTATTATATCCGGTTCGAAGACATTTACCTTCTTGGAGAAAACTGATGCCTGGGTTTTTGTGGCATTGAATTGAATCTGGTTACTTTCATCTCAATGAGGATCTAGACCTCATTAAGATATACGACCTGCTGCTGCCGATGAAGATGTACGTCCGTAGCCAATGTCCTGGAATCCAAATGGAATGACGAGACAACTGTGCTGTCGTCAGTAAAGCAATATATTGTATTTTTGATTTTCTTCAATAAATCGTTGATATACAATAAAAAGAGGGTTGGAGATAATATGGATCCCTGGGGAAAACTAGCGTTGAAGATGAAAGTATTCGAGGGATATCCATGACGGCCACTCGCAGGGAACGTTCTTTCAGGAAGCTGAAGTGGAAAATAATAGGGACAAGATGAGCCTTGGAGCTGTGTTCAAGAAAGAGGTCTTATCTCTAGCGTTATGGAAGCTTGTAACGAACGAGTTAGTATGTATTTTGCACCATAGGTAAATCAAAGTATAGAAGCATATGAATAACACCCTAAATTGGAACTTGCATGTATAATATGGTCAGGTGAATATCAACCCACAATCAATGCAGTCGAGAAAATACAAAATAAATTGCTCAGGTATATATATTACAAACAGTATAATAATAATAATAATAATAACAAAAATAACTCGTCTTTATTATTTCCAATATTAGGTACTTAACATTTTTTTTACAATGAAATTTTTTTTTAAAGGAAAATAAAAGGCGAAGTTCAGTTTATTTTCATCGCAATGAAAATAACCATTTTAGCAATAAGAACCTCATATATGGAAAAGAAAGTTTTTTCCATGAAGTAATTTTCAGACACAAACTGATAGAAAGTCCTCCTGAAACAGCTACTTCAGGGGGACTTTCTATCAGTTTGTTACAAAGTTACTCTTTTGTATGATCTACAGATCCATGTATAGATTTACTTCCTTCCTTTCTTTGGAAAATTCCCTCATCCTTCTTTTTTGTATCAAGATGGAGTAGTAGAAAGCCAAAAACTTTCTTTCCCAAAAATTAATCACTCCAAAATAATATAACTCCTTCAATTCAACCGGATAAACAAATTGCAATGAAAAAAATGAAATTGACGAAGTTAAAAAGGTTTCAAATCACATGATTTCAACTATTTTTTAATTTCACTTGTGATTGTTTGATTTTCATTTGTTCATTATTTTAATTTTTTGCTTTTCATTTTATTGTAATTTCATTTTAAATTCTTATTACTCAATATAATTGATATTTGAAGCTGATCACTTCAATTCAATTTGTTTTTTTAGAGATTTCAAGTCACATTAGAATCATATTAGAAAATAAAATTAAAAATTGTATATTTTCAGGAAGAGTTCATGTGTCGTATACAGCTGATGATAGTTTTTTCCTTTAAAATTTTATCACAGTGGTTTTAAATCATCAAAATCAACCTGAAACATTCTATTATGCACAAAACACAGTTTCAACTGTATGTACGATGATTTCACATATTATGAAATTATGAATTCAATACAGAAATATGATTTGGGACGAGTAATTTTCGACGTTGTTCAAAATTTTCCCACTTTATCAGCAGAATGTTACCCCGTATAACCAAATGATAAAAATGAAGGAACTGAGACATATGGAAATAATCCCTTCAGATTTATGATTCGGTTCGCATTGTTACCGTGATTTACGATGCTGAACCTGAGAAATACACATATTCCTGAATATAACAGTAAGGACAGACTGAAAAGTTTCCCAATGTTGACTTAGTTATAAAGAATTCGAATTGGATTAATGGTTTTATGTTGGGAAAATATTTCGAATCGAAAACAAATTATGGTTTTTCATCATTTTTGAAACATAATTGAATTCTAGTTTGATGTCTGAGGTACAGTGAATGTAAAGGGCTTCAAAAACATAAATGTCTACAAGCCGGATATAATAATGTCAGGTCAAGCAATTCCGCTTTCTTCTTTGACAAGTTTGTTGAGGGTTAAAATGGACACCAATAAGTATTGACACAATCATGTCGCTGGAATTGGAAAGGCTGCTTCTCAAAAACTTCAAACACTGTTTTGAACCAGAAAACTGTACATACATACAGCAACTCTTGATGCTTTATAAAGCTCAGATCAGACCTTTTTTGGAATACTGTTTTCATGTATAGAGCTCTGCCCCAAACATACCTTAAAGTTGTTGGATTCCAGCAACTTCAGGTCGAGCAACTCAGAGGAGATCCTGAAATAGGCGGTGAATTGTGGCTGCTCATCGTTTTGAGGATCCACTCAATTCATGTGATTTGGAACATTCACTATTTATTTGAATGTCATGCTTACATACACTTCTACGTTGCCATGTATGACGTATTATTACTGTTGTAATATTACTTTTCAATGATATTGTTAATTTCTATGACCTGTCAACCACATGTGGATTGATGATTTTATGATCAATAAAACTGTTTCTCCCACTGTCTGTCTATTCATGTGGCGTTTTGAAATTCGCATACAAGATAATTGATACAACTTCAAAACGTTAAAATATCCAGATAAAATACTCAGAATACCTGGATGCATCCCTACTAGCATGGTGTAGATGTTATCACTTACATCATTCAAAGAATAATGAATATTTCATTTTCTGAGTGTTATTCCCCAAAGAGCATAACTACGATAAATTAAGAAGAGATCGAGGTGAAGGAAAAACATTATATAATCTGAGAATGCAGAAAGACCTATAAAAATACGGAAAGTAATAACATTTCCAAATTAGAGAATAACTGGGGCAGAAACTATCACGGAATTTCCGGAATCATATACTCTTCCCACATGTTTCCAGTTCAATAGAAGAATCTAGTCAAAAGAGAATTTCAGTGATTTTGGCCCTTTTCAGCCACCGTTGTGAAAAACAATTGGTGGGCTGTGATGCTAACAATCAGAGCATACCGGTTCACTACAGTGAAAAAGGGGTGAGTTCGTCAAATTTATCAATTTGAGCGTCAGGTTAATTGAAATGCCAAAAGTTCCCGTTTATACTCTGATCATTTCCTCAAACTACCAATAGAAATAAAAACGACACAATGTTAATGAATCAGTATAGTGATCACTAACGCCTTGAAAGGATTGAACAATATAATTTGAATATTTGACTAACAAGAGAGATAAAAAAAAAGATGAAAATAGGTGAGGATTCAATTATTTTTCAAGTAGTTGAATGAAATGATGCTGAAGGTAATGGTCCTATTGATTTGATACTATTGATATTCACAGAAATAATATAGGTAAACTAGGAGGCCCATAAATTACTGTAAAATTTTTCAATCCTAAAAAGAGTGGAAGAGCCATAAACATAACCAAATACCACTAGTTAGTAGAGTGGAAGAACCACAAACAAAAGCAAATACTTTTCCATCGGGCACTTATTTCACGTGTAATAGCTTCTTCGGAAACTACTCCTCTATGAAATGTTTGAAAAAATACTTTCCGAAAGGTTCTAGGTAAACTTGCACAAAAAAATGTGATGACAAAGGAAGCCAGAAACAACAAATTACGGAAATCATGATATAAGTAGGGAGTACAAGATGAAGGGAAATTTGAGCACATGTGACTATTCAGTTACTTTTCGACTAGTTGACTAACCGTAATAGAGAAAAAAAAGATGGTGAAGGTTGCAAGATAGCCGCTCCCGCACCTATTGCTGGACGTTATTAATTTTTGAAATTGATGGCTTCCTTCCTTTCTTTGGAAGATTTCATGATTTTATTGTATCAAGATGGAGAAGTATAATGCCAAAACACTCAAAATTTTAATGATCTACACAAAATTGATAATTTTCTTTCTTTCATCGAAAAATATTCATATTTTTTGTATCAAGATTGAGAAATAGAAAGCCAAAACCTTTTTTTCCCAAAATCCAATGATTATTTTTCTAAAAATGTTCTGGTTGAATGTTTGACGGTAGAAAACATATTCAAGTTTTGGTGTAGAATGGAGTATATTTTATTCAAGCTGTTGAATTGGACAATCAAATCCAACCAATTTTTATTGTATCAGTAGAATATTTGAAATTAACATATATAATCAAAGGGTAACTTATCGCTTTCACTGTAGATACATAAAGATTTAGAAAAATAATATTATTGAACGTACATATCAGAGCAATATTACCCGAGAAGATGATATATTTCGAAGGGTTCATGAATGAAAAATTTGTGTCGAGTATTAAAAGTCATTTGAACATTTGTTAGAAAACAATTATGAGAGTACCTATATCGATTCAGGAATTTTTAATAAACTATAGTCATATTATGTAGACGCATTTTCTTATAAATCATACAAAGATAGATACCTGATAATATTTTTTTTCAATATTATCGATTCAAAATCTGATGTTCTTGCTAACGAAGTAGGTACACTAGAATTATTGAAGCTGATAACGACACCGACGGTCTGTAGCAAAGCCAAGCTTTGATATCGAAGGCCAAACTCTTTTTGTCTTCAGTTTGCAGTTTTATCTGAAAGTTGTCCAAAAATGCAGTAGTATGAAACCAAATAGTGCTGTTTCAACCTGCCACAGGCTTCACCAAAAGTGCTAGACTGAACCGCTCAACTGTCCTCAGTTGATTTTGCATAAACAAGTTCAAAGATTCCTGTTGTTTCATAGTGTAGTTCATCGTCATAGATATTATTGAATTACTAATGCTGATTTCATCTTGTTACCTTGTAGTGGAATCTGCCAAAAAAAGCTATTTTCCATTCGGTGGTCAATGTCGATGTTTGATTCTGCAACATACCACTTGTTTTATCTGTGTGAGCATAAATTCAGGTTTTTTCATCTTTCAGGTGATAACTTTATAGAATCTGCTTGTTTTTTTGACGATAGTTGAATTTTATATTCATTTTGGTATTTAATTTCAATCACACTAGCCAACAAATAAGAAAAAAATGCGACTAATATTATAATGTCTATATGTGAGAGTTTAAAGCATCCTGACCGACTTCAACATCAAAAATTTTTCATCATTTGGAGATTTTGAGTTATAGTTAGTTATATTTCAAAAAAAAAGTTTTCACAAATCATAGGGTGGAATCGTCAGTGACAGCACCAAAATTTTCTGGGGATAAATTCAAATGGGAGTGCAAGAAATGGATTTTGAAAGACATGCGGCATCCCTTTCTGAAGTAGTTTTCAAGTAGTTCTTCAACAAGTGTTTCGTAATTTCCTACTTTTTTGTTTCCTGAAAACTTCAAAACAATTCTTTTGAAAAAACTTCATGCAGCTAATTCAACTACCTAATTTTTGATCAAGCACTAAGTAGTTTTCTAATTTGTGGTCCAACAAATACATCTTGAGCTTTGTATCACTTAATTTTGGGAAAACATGTTTAAGATATTTAAACGCATCACCTTCTTTGTCTAATAATCTTACAAAATTTTTCATTAAACCCACTTTGATGTGTAATGGAAGTAACAAAACGTTTTTGGGATTAACAAGAGGTATATTCTTCACGATAACTTGACCTGGAATATATTTATCTCTCGGACGCCATTCTTTCACTTGATGATGGATTTGTTTTGCCCTACTGTTCCAAAGGCAAAGAAAACAGCAAAACAGAAGACTTAGTAATATTCCTATGACTTTTAGGTCACCATATATTTGCCTTTCATACGTATTAAAATTATTGCATTTAGAATAAGTGACATAAATTGATGGATGTAGTCATTACTACGTGGTAGGTTATTTGTAACTGACTAAGTGACATACCTTCGTGTGTTTCTTTGATGGCAACTGCATGTGCAAGAGGAATATAGGGTCTTTTGTTACCGTTATAATGCAGAACGGCTTTTAAACTACTAGAAAAATCTATGAATAAACGCTATTCGTCCGGGATATGCGTAAATCCAAATTTTTCAATCATACCATTTGAATTCACACAAACACACATTTCATCCTGCAAAGTAAAAAACGAGGATAGCTCACGGCTACGGTTTCTTAATATTGTAACTTTGGTTTTATAGTAAATTCCTTTGTTGTAATCTAGACCCTAATAGTTCAGCATTTTCTTTGGACAAGTGGAGGTTGCGAACTAGGTCATTCAATTCAGGTTGTTTACTCTCGGTAAAATAAGGATCGTCTATTTCTGGCACATCATGGGAACCTGCCTGGTCATCTGACATTTCCAAATCTTCCTCCTAATTTTCCGGTGGTGTATATGGCTTCTCCATGAAGAACCGGCCTACTTGCAGAAGGAATTTCCAGATATACAATTTTGTGTTTGCTTTTTCTTGAAAAACTAGACCCGTTTGTCATGCGAAAGTATCAATTGTTGTGATGATGTGTTGTTTCTTGGCAAATCATCGAAACTGCAAAAGGCATAGAAGAGAAGAGCATTTGCCATTCAACCAGTTACTTAAATTTGCTGCACAGGTTTGGCAACATACGTGAGTTGCCCGATCACCAACAACACATCCAAAATACTCATACTAAGCTACTTTGTTCAATTGATTAATTGACAGTTTCTGCGATTTGGTAGTAAACTGACCACATATATAACAAAAACTTTTTACGGGATTAACGCAGCTACGTTTCTGTACTTTGGACATTTTTGTACTGTTGCTTACGTCGAGTTCAAATATGTGATACTGCGTTAACAACTTATTTTATTCACGAAGATAACACTAGATAGATAGACATATACTTTATTGTACAAAAAAAATACAATACCTATTATCCTCGAAACACAATTTGACCAAAACTGAGTTCACATGTTGATAGATGAAATATAACCATAGAAAATAAAATTTAACAACGTTTGTAGATGAAATAGTATGAATAGTTTCTTTCAAAAGATGTAAATAACAAATATACACAATTTTAACATAAGTTTACATGTCATGGCAATAAAATAAGATATATCCCAGTATAAAATATAATTCAAAGTATAGGTGTCAACGTAAACAACAAAAAAACACCTATATTAAATCACAGCGAAGTTCCATTCTAATATTCATCAATATTGTAGTACGCTTTAGTTGCAAGGGCATCTTTAACAAGATTTCTGAACTTTTTATAGCATTTTTCCTTCCTAATTTCATAAGGTATGTGGTTATACAGCTTTTCACTTTCATAAATTAAAAAAATACTTTGTCTGGCTTACTTTTGGAACAAGAAGATGTATAACTCCCACCTTGCATAACTACCTAACCGCTCGCTTTTGCAAAACATTTCTTAAAATATTCACTATGGTTTTTCTTTGATTTTATCATCAGATTTGTTTATTCTACTCTTGTAATGAACTTATTTTGCATGTTCAATTAGCCGTCTGTAAATGTGACGATATTTGTTGGAAAATTTTATAAAAAAATTATTGAAAAAATATTTTCTTTTTGAGTGTAGCGATCTCTAGTTGGTAGCAGTAATTTTGATGCCCTATGTAAAACACGATTTTTCAATCTTTATTTTTCGTTTAGGAAAACATTCTTCAAAAAGTGTGATTATTAATCCTTGAAAGGCGCCCATAGAATCACTTGAAGACAAAACTTTTTCCCATGCAGTGTGCTCGCAATTGTGTTTGAATTTGTTAAAATTTTTGGAGATGTATATTCTACCAAACTTGGATGGTTTCTTTGAGTTATTACTTTTAATAGGGAATTTGAAATTTATACCTTCATGATCTGATAGACAACTGGGATCACACTTCACGTCAGATTTTCTTCATCCAAGTTATTGCAAATATAATCTATAGTGGAAGAATAATGTTGTGAGATTCGTGTTGGTTCTTGAACTGACATTTTCAAGTTATATGATAAGAGAAATGTGTCGAGTGCCTGAGTAGATGCAGAATTTCTGTCATCATAATGTATGTTTAGATCTACAGCTACAATAAGCTGAGAATTGACTGGAAGGTTTGACAAAAGAATCTTCAATCTATATAAAGAAGCTGTGACAATACACATTGGTGGTCTATAAGTACAAATAAAAAAATATTATTTTCAGGATCATGTAATAACGAGAATTCAAATTCAAATATGATCAAATTTATCAATATTGTGTAGCATCAGATCTTTGAGAACATTTTCATTGACTAGAATCATTGTTCCCCTATACAGAGATTGAGTCCTGATATAATACTCTTAATATTCGCGTGTCAACTCACCTCGCTTCTCTAATACTAACTCACCACTACTTGCGTTAAACCAATATTGATGATCCGATTGTCAAGCTGCTACTTTAATAGCTGTTCCATATTTCTGGTATTTTCTGGAAACTTCGAGTATCGAAAGTTTGAGAAGCGGCGTTACAAATCTCATATAAAGCGGAAACAGATTCAAATACTTGTTGCCAGGTTTTTAACAATTTTCTCAATTTAGGAGAAAAACAAATTTGGTATGTCTGGTTCATTAAATTTTTGTGAAAAAAAACATAACTCAAAAATCTTACGTGTTAGGAAATTTTAACCATCATTTTTGCATTTAGGGACCAAAAATTAACAAAGGGCTGCCTTTGGCATTACGGTCGTGAATTGGCTGTGAACTATTGTTATCAGATCAACATTGGAATGTAAAATCCGTGAAGTTCAGAATATATTTCCGGATATATCTATGTTACAATCTATATTGCTCTGCTGAAATGATGTAAACGTGGTATCTTCAAAGTCTTGGACTGTATTTCTGATAATGATTATTTTTAACGAAATTGGAGGGGAGTTTCCGCTATACGAGTAGAGAGGAAGTTCAATTCAGTTACACTGCTTCTACTTGGGGTGATTTCTTCCCAAAAATTAGGAGTCATTCTTGATTGTTTTTAGTTGGTCCTTCATCTCATATGAGTAATTGGAATAACAGTTGCTATATTCCACTGTTTTCTGTAAGCTAATTTTCCCACGTGAGAATGGAAACTTCTCCGTGAATAATTTCTGATATAGAGAGGTGAAATGATCCAAGGCTATCACAAACTATTGTAGTGTAGAATGATCCCTGAAAAGTGCAATTTTATCCAATAATTCTGGATCTAACATGTATTTGCACTTCAAAAGTCAACTACTGAGTAGTTCCAATTAGAATCTGAATAAAAATCCTAATTATTACACCCTGAAAGGTCTGAAACAAAAATATATTCAAAAAATATTTGAATGTTCATTCATTTGAAAAATGAATTTATTCATATCGCATTTATTCATATATAGCATGTTTATGTTATTTTCAACTTGACTATGTACTGTATCTACATAACTGAGTATCTCGTTGTCGTTTATCTACCTGACAAACCTTACTGTTCTTATAAAATTTTATATTGTCTCAAAGAAAACAATGATTCTATTTGATCTGATTAGATGAAAAACTCAGTTGATATAATTTTCGATATATTTTTTAATATTATAATAAAATCTTTTTTCCGTCAGTTATTCCATATGGAGTGAATATACCAACAAAATAAAACACACACAAACAAGAAAACTATCACCTCAGCATCGAAGAAACTCAAAACATATCCACCTCGTTTCCTCCAAAAGAAAACTGTTTGATGTAGTTTATATTCTTATAGTGAAAAAGAGACTTGAGACAGTTCATCTGAATCATAATTTCAAATTAGAATTGTGAATTAACTTTCTGAAACTTTTTCTCATAGCGGAGTTCTTCAAAATTACATCCTTTATTCTGTCGTACGAAAGTATTTCAAACATTCACCGTCAGATATACTTTTTCCAGAATTGCTAGGTTCTTGCACGGAAAGTCAGCAGTTCCCTGGAGTTTTGCCGAGATCGATAAGATCCGAGGAAACAGATAAAAAAACGTTGGCATTATTTGAGATCAAAGTTTGCTAAATCGACATCTTTGAAGCCTAATAACGCTCTATTGTTTCTCATTCGTCAAAGGTGCATCAGGAACGTGGAAAGTTCTCTGAAGTGATCGTTGATTAACTGCTAAATTCTTATGAAAGAAAATAACTTGGAGGCTCTGAGGGTTAATCTGGGAATGACTGGGAATGATATCAACATCAACCATCAAGTCATTTAAAAGTGGAGAAATACAGAAACTTTTGGAACTTACACTTGAATCATTGAAATATATTTATTATACAGTGTGCTTCAGGAGAGAGTTGATTTTTATGAAATGTTGTACATAGCCATTTGTCATCTCGAACAAATGGTGAAATAATATGAACAATAAGCGTGCATTACCTAATTTTCGCTTCAGCCCCATATGCAACACGTCTTGAATGTTTTTTGAAAAATTATCACTGATAAGCAGAACTTGTTTTCACATTCTCAAAATAAAGCTCGAAAATTTTAATTTCTGGTTACATCAGCCGAAAAACAAACTATACATTGTTACCTCTTTGTGGATTGTGAACAACAATATGTTATTACTTTCAATAATGTCATTCGTTGAATAATATCTGTTATCAAATACTGAAATCATTCAACTTCTCGTTAGATTGAACAATGGTAGAATATATCTTCCCAGAATGTTCTGTTCGATGCTTTTCAATTCCGCTACTTCATCATCCGTTACTGATAATCTATAGGTGTTTTCTTATATGTCAGATAATAATAATAATAATACTAATAGCTTTATTGTCCATTAGTTACCCATTTACAGGACAATATAAAATTATATTCACAATCCTCAACTATAAGATACTTTTTTCTCGTTCCTTCCTTCGACGAACTCGTTGGAGGCTTTTTCTTCAAATTGAATCATTTGCAGCAGTATTTCATGTTTTCTTGGTCGACATGGAACAATCAAAATGATATTTGTTTCAAAATGTTATCTGTCTCATGAATGTAAGACAGATATCCTGTATTTGTAGAGTTACATTTGTTGAGATATAGAAAAATTAGTTATCTTCTGGAAAATTCGAGTGCTGAAAAATTGTTGATTATTTAAAATTGAATGGAATCAAGAAAGTGAATTCATGTTTACATACACACTTTTTCCTCATCAAGTTCGTGTCATCAGGACTCGACATTAGTGATCACAGAAAGATCACAGCACTGGATATAATAATGTCAGCACAGACAGCTCCACTTCCTGCTTCCATCAGTTTGTTGGGGGTTTAAATGGACACCAATATGTCTTGGCACAATCATATCGCTGGAATTGCAAAGGCTGCTTCTTCAAAGTTTGAAACACTATTCCGAACCAGAAAACTGGACAAATCTCAGCAACTTTTGGTGCCTTATGAAAGTCAGATCATACCTTCTTTGGAGTATTTTTCTCATGTATGCGACTCATTGGAGACGCAAACATCACGTTTTTTTCCTAAAGACAAAACACAAGCACTACAGGAAAATAATAGAGGCACTCTCAGAGTGGTGCTTGTGCGAAAGTAGTGATTCATTTTGGAGTTGAAGCGCTGAAGATCAAATTCATTTGGAAAAACATTCTCGAAAAGTTTATTTCACACGAACATAGTTCTTCAGGTGAAAAAGTTCCCAATGAGTGAAGTTTGAGGTGTACTGAGTTGAACCTTAAACCGATGAGCAGCCATAGTCTGCCGCGTATTTCTGATATGCACCTTTTGGTGGAATCAAATGTGCAAAGTCACTCGAGCACCTTCCGTGAAAGTGTCTATAGAAGAGAGACAAATCTCCAACCTTCCATAGCCTGGAATATGGAACCAGGCTATCAATCAGGTGAATGGCTCTTTTTTGGATGGAATCCAGCAATTTCAGAGTATGTTTCAGGGCAGAACTTCATATATGAGAAGGTCTGATCTGAGCTTTATGAAGCGTCAAAAGTTGCTGATTCGGAAGAGTTTTCCAAGCTTTTGAGAATAATCTTTTGCAACTTCAGAGAATTGATTGTGCCAAGACACAATACTGGTGTCCATTTTAACCCCCAACAAACTTATCGAAACAAAAGGAGGAATTGTCTGACTTGACATTATTATATCCGGTTTGGAGACATTCATTTTCTTGGAGAAAACGAATGACTGGGTTTCTGCGGCATTGAATTCAACCTGGTTACTTTCACCCCAACTCGAAATCACTTTTATATCCTCATCCTTCTGTTGCCGGTGAAGACAAGTGTGCTGTCGTCAGCAAAGCAATATATTGGATACTTGTTTTTTTTTCAATAAGTCGTTGATATACAATTGAAAGTGGGTTGAAGACAATATGGATCCCTGGATAACACCAGCGTTGATTTTGGAAGTATTCGAAAGATATCCATCGTCGGTTACTTGCAGTGAACGTTCTTTCAGGATGCTGAAGTTTGGCCAGCAAACACTCATGCCACACACGGTCATAGGCCTCATAAATATCAAGCGCAACAGCCCTTGATCCTCCATGATTCCAAAAACCGTATTGATTATCGCTCATGATGTTGAAGCATTCCAAATATTTGATAATATAATGTTTTACAACTTTATCCGTGATTTTTGATATTTCAGATAGCAAAGCGACTGGTCTATAAATATTTGAAAGATATTTCTTTGCCTTTTCGGAAATAGGCTAAACGCGAGTGATCTTCCAACAATAAGGAAAAAACTCCTTTCTTTTAAACAGGTTGAAAAATCTGCAGAATATTGATGCGAGCTCATTTGCGCATTTTTTATGTAAGATGACAGGTAATTCGTCAAGGTCAGATGCCTTGTTGACATTGAGCTGTTTCAAAATAAGCCTAACTAGACGCTGTCAAAAAGTAATTTCCAGCATTGTGGATTCTAGTTTGGGAATAATGGGTGGAGCCTCTCCTAGAGAATCGGCTAGTAGATTTGCTTTTTCTATGGCTGTTGTTGCAATTGAAAAGCATTCGCTTGTGTTAGTGGTGAAATTGTATATTTTGTAAAGTTCTCATCAAAGACTTTAGCTACCGACCAGAAAGATCTAGACGTGTTGGGATAGGCAAGCAGTTTATCCCTAATTCTGTGATTGTGAAGTTTTTTGCTTTCAATAAATTGATGGATGTAGCCGTTACTACGTGGTAGAAGATCATGATGAAAAAAGAAATGAAAATTTTATATGTTTTTCACCACTTTTATTTATAACTAACGTTGCTGCAGTTTCGTCCTATATGGACATCCTCAAACTTAAACAATGAAGTTTGTTGTTCAAATTTGAGAATGTTCATATAGGATGAAACTGCAGTAACGTTAGTAACAAATAAAAGTGGTAAAATAGAAAGAAAATTTTCATTTCTCTTTTTTGGCTTCCATTTATCATGAGGTTGCAGCTCTTACGAGCATTAACAAACCCAGTTCGGTTTTCGGCACCGGGATTTTTGCGTCATTGCCGACAGGCGAGAATTTTTGGAAGCAACGGCTTGCTCGCAATTGTTGTTAAACCAAAGTTTGCTGTTAAACGGTTGTTTCATCGAGAAATAATATATGCATCCATGGATGATAAAATAACTTTCGTGACTTCAGAAGCACAAGTTTTACCCATTTAATGAGATACTCATTCTGTTTTTCTGCATAAAATTAACCTGAAAAAGGTTCGAATAATACAATTTATGAATTTACAATTATGCAGAATGTCTTACTTTCAGTTTTCCTTTTTGATTAAACTAATTCTGTATAAAGAGGTATAGTCACCATGCTTCATTTTATTAGGTTGTTTCAAATGTTTTGTCCATTTCAATATGTTTTTGTAGCTCCATATCTCAGTAAATAACTATTATACTATGTCGTATATACTGTTTGACGTTGGTTTGCATAATTTCATTCCAGAGATAAATTATGAAAGAAAAAAAATCATGGAGAACTTCACGGACCCTTCTTGAGGTGGTTCATCCAACAAAAATATTACGACAATAGGAAAAATGGGTGAACTCTTACAATATATTCATTTCCCTCTTTATTTCACATCCCGATATAAGGCCTCTCCTGATATTTTTCGAGTTTTTGAGACTCAACGAGAAGGTCCATGCTAGCATGAAGTTTGCCGGCTGGAATAATTTATACTTCCGGTTTCCCAAACAACGTTACTTCAATATTTTAAAGAGGTTGTTCCATGATGAGTACCGAAAAAAAACATATAATTTTAATGTATTTCAGTTGAATTATAGACTAGTATTTTTTCTTCTCAACATGCATAGAAACAAAAATTGGCTCTTGAATCATATTGTTTAGTTTACTGTATATTCCCTTCGATGGATAATTCATCTCCTTATCTCCTCAGTGAATCAGTAATTTTCTCATAAACGTTTCGAATGCAATTACATTCATCAGGGCTAGATAACAAGTTTTCCATATTGAAGTTAAAATATCAAAAAGAAAAAAAATAGTGACATTGATCTTGCTCTTGACTGAATTTTTTGTAAGTAACAGTGAATTACTAGACTGATTTATATACTCGTGAATATTACTGGAGGTTTTTTCAACATCAAACCCTTATTTCAACACCTCGACATGTTTTTCGATCACCAAGTGATCATCTTCAAGAGATAGATCAATCTAATCATACTTACGAAGCTCTCTTCAGTGTCTTGAATTAATTTCAGAATATTGCCTTACCACTAGAGTCCTACAATGTGTTCT